>MU681614.1:206449-217705 GCA_026770625.1 Nicotiana glauca
TATAACATTTGTATTTTCTGATTTTATAAAATTGAGATTAAAATTAAAAATTACTCTAATTAAACTCTAAAAATTATTTTACTAACCATAGTAGTAATTTTAATTAAAACACTCAAAGCTAAAATGAACTATTTTTTATGATTTTTTCTTCTATTAATTTGAAAATACGTTAATACTAAAAAAAAATGTAAAATTGAGAATCTTAAAGCATATACATTTTTTGTATTTTAATTATGAGTTATTATGTGACCAGTTAATAAAAGGATGCAACACAATTTTTAAAATTATAAAATTATTTTATTTGATATTTTTGGAATAATTTGCTTAGGGTAAAAATCACGTGCTCACAGCTACTGCGTTGTAGGTCTGTGTCAGAGATACTGTGGATAGGTCCTAAAAATCAAACTTCCGTCACATTAGGTCCTTCATCATCTTCGCATAGCCTGGCATATCCCTCAAGGCATATATCAAAGGAATATTCAACTGAATTTTATGCAGCATCTCCATGAATTCCCTGTATTGATCTTCCTTCTTTTGTTTTACCAGTCTCTAAGTGAATGGTGTAGGTATCACCCTTTGTGCACTGTTTGTTGGCTTCTCTCTGTTGGGGTTCTGTGGCACAAGAGGTACCACCTATTCTGCAGCTTGTTCACTCACCTTAGCCTTACACTTTTCATCCCGACCCTGTTCAACCACCACTTTTGTAAGTTTTGCTGGTTCATCTACCTCTAGTGAAATTGGAGTGGCTGGCGTAGTCTCTTTGCTGGCTTGTGCAACTTCCTGCTCTTTTTCTAAATCTTTCCCATTCATCAGTTGATTCATGTTTTGCTTTTTGGGGTTAATGTTTGTGTCCGCTGGCAATGTTCCCTCAGGGTAGTTGTTTAAAGCCATAGACAGCTGCCCCAATTGAGTTTCAATGTTCTTTATAGTTGAATCATGCACTGCCAACTTTTCTTGCATCTTACCATTTTTCCCAATGAGTTGCTGAAACATACCCCTGATCTCTACCATGTTGTTATCTTACTGTTGATGAGGTGGCTGAGATGTCAACTATTGCTAGTTCTGTTGTAGGTAGCCCTGTTGTCTCTGGTGGTATGGCACTATTTGGCCTTGAGGTTGCATGCCCCCAGGCTGCGGCATGTTTGGTCTGTATTGCTGATTTAGTGTCGGTCTCCACTGATGTCCTCCTTTTCTCTGATCCCCAAAGTCTTTAACATAATTCATATCTTCTCTTGACCCTTGATTGTCACCTTCTCCACTCCATGAGCACACATAAGACTGATTAACACAGGGTGTACACAGTCCTTCATTTGTTGTGTCAACAATATGCACCTGTTTTGTACCCATCTCATCAATCTTCTTAGTTAGTATACTCATCTGAGTCATGAGTATGGCTATGTTCTCTGCATGCAAATTATTTGGGTCAAGAGGAACTGAATGTACTATGGGCGCCAGTGTTGTACCTTTAGTCATCCACCCCGAATTCTGGGACATCTTGTCAAGAAAGACTTTGCACTCGATGAATGTCTTACTCAAAAATGCACCTCTAGCTGAAGCATCCAATTGGCCTTTAGATGTTCAGCTAACCTGTGACAACCCGACAAGTCGTCTCATGAGTTACCGCTCCGTTTCCCCCAGTTCTGCTTCGTTATGCTTCGTTATCTGTGTTTTGTGTGGTCAAGTTGAATAGTTTGCGCTCGGAGTGGTTTTAGTAAGAAATGAGAAACTTAGTCTCTTTTAAGAAGGTTAAAGATGGAAAAGTCAATTGGATGTTGACTTATATGTTAGAGGGCTCGGATGTAAATTCCGATGGTTTGGTTAGTTTAGGGAGGTGATTTGTGACTAGGGAGCGTGATCGGAATTGGTTTTGGAGGTTTGGTATAGAATTAGGCTTGAATTGGCGAAGTTAGTATTTTGGCGATTTCCAGTTGGTAGGTGAAATTTGATACGAGGGTCGGAATGGAATTCTGAGAGTTATTGTAGCTTCGTTATATCATTTAGGACGTGTATGCAAAATTTCAGGTCATTCAGACGTGGTTTGGTTCCTGTTGGGATCAAACTGGGTTTGTTGTTGTTGTTGTTGTTGTATCCGGACGTGGTTTGGTTGGGTTTTTAATCAAAAGCATATTTTGGAAGTTTTTATAAAACTTAGGCTTGAATTCGATGTGAATTGATGGATTTGGTATTGTTTGAGGTGTTTTGATGATTGGAATAAGTTTGAATGAGGTTTTAGGATGTGTTGGTGCTTTTGGTTGAGGTCTCGGGGGCCTCGGGGTGATTTCAAATGGCTAACGGGATGTTTTGAGTCTTGGAAGACTGTAGAAATTGCAGCATAAGTTGTAGAGGAATTTGGTATTCGTGATCCCGTGAGGTCCCTCGCGATTGCGTAGAAGGATTTTGGAAGGCAGGTGTTTTGCTTTTCGCGGTTGAGGTTCCGTGTTCGCAGAAGGTCTTGATCTGGTGCTTCGCATTCGCATGTTAATGTTCGCGTTCGCGTATGAGGATCTGGGGTCCAGTGTATTTGTTCTTCGTGTTCGCGTAGTTGTGGAAATGGAAGCATCGCGTTCACAGGTGTGGTGACGCATTCGCGAAGGGTTATTTTTGGGTCAAGATAAGTTGTGCATCGCGAACGCGTGGGTTTGACCGCATTCGCGATGAAGGATTTCCAGAACTGGGCTGTGGGTTTATTAAAAATTTCATCCGCGATTTTTAGCCATTTTTCCACCATAGCTGAGTATTTTGAGAGCTCTTTAAGGGAAATTGAAGAGGGATTCAAGGAGGATTGATTGGAAGTAAGTTTTATGAACCAAAAATGTGATTCTATTGTGAAATTAACCTAGAAATTCATGAAAATTTAACTGAAAATGGAAGAACTAGGGCATGGGATTTTGAGATTTTAAATTGGGATTTGAGGGGTCATTTGGACTCCGATTTTGGTGGTCTTTGTATGCATAGACTCGTGAGGCGATAAGGAACCCGTTGATGTAAAAAAAATTGAGTTTTGAGAAGCGGGCCCGGGGCTCGAGTTTTGCTAATTTTGGAATTTTTGATATTTTTCGATTGTTTTCGCTTGGGTTTGTTCCCTTAGCATATTGTGACGTATTCATTCTAATTTTAGATAGATTCGACGCGCGTGGAGGCCGATTCTAGGGGCAAAGGCGTTGTGAGCTAGAGTTTTAGCCGGTTCGAGGTGAGTAATGAATGTAAATAATGTACTGATGGTTTGAAACCCCAGATTTGCACATCGTAGTGCTATATTGAGGTGAGACACGCGCTTGATGATGAGCGTGGGGTCGTTTACCATTGGGGATTGTGACTTGGTCCATCCCGATTGACTCTTTTACCACGTATTTGATTGAAACTTATTTGTTATCATCATTATTTGGACTGATTGCCATATTTGGGCTTCGAGCCAACTAGTTGAACCCTCCAGAGATTTTTATCACTATTTCCTCACTGTTTTGATATCCTACGAGATGACTTGATATTGTGATTAGGCCGTAAAGGGCCCCTCCCGAAGTCTGTACACCCCTAGTGAGTGCCGTCGATAAGATATACGGATCGGGCTGCACGTCGTAGCGGGTACTATATGGCACTATTATATGTGTTGATTTTCTTTAACTGTCTGTCACTTAACTGCGCACCTATTATAGAATTATCGTATTTCATTTTCATTGGTTTATTGCTTTCATATTACTTGTCTTATCTGCCGCATTATAGATTACACTGTGTTTTTCTGTGATTTCTTATTCTTAGTCATTATTTATGCTTATTACTCAATGGGTCGGAGTACTCACATTACTCCCTGCACCGTGTGTGCAGATACAGGCATAGCAGAGTCCGCTCCTGAGTGTTGATCCTCCCAGTCCAGACAGTGATTTGGAGACTGCGAGGTAGCTGTTAGCGTCTGCAACCCCTGTGCCTCCCCTATCTTATCATTTTCATGTTCTTAGAACTATTGTATCGGAGTTAGTGTTCAGTAGACTTGTATCTGGATTCCTTAGTTGCTCATGACTTGTGACACCCCGATTTGGGCTGTGTCGGGATGGTTTTTCTATTGTTATTGTTGTTTTCGTAAATTATGGCTATTATATCATGTCTAATAACTGTTTATGGTATCTAACTGCTTAAAAGAGGTGTTCTGTTTGTTCTGGCAGGCCTTGTCTTCACGAGAGGCGCCATCACGATCGGGTTCGGAAATTGGGTCATGACATAACCCTATGTAGAACCTCTAACCGAGCATCTGTTTTGGAATACCATGGTGAGGACACTTCACTAGCATTCCTTTGAATATTTTCCAAGTTTCCTGCAAGGTCCCAGTCGGTTGCTGCTTGTACTGTAATATTTAATCAATCTGCCTTGCACTCTTGTTGGGCGGGTAGAAATTATTCAGGAACTTCCTGACTAATTCCTCCCAGGTGACAATGAAATTAATAGGGAGCGAATTTAACCAAGTCTGAGCTTTACCAGTCATAGAGAACGGGAACAGTAACAGCTTGATAGCTTCCGGGGTCGCATTAGGCTGCCTTTGGGTCATACAAATCGACAGAAAATTTTTCAAGTGTTGTTGAGGGTCTTCAATATGTAACCCGGAGAAAAATCCCTTATTCTGCAGAAGATGCGGCATGTTGTTAGTGATCTAGAATGTCTCCGCTTGAATTGGGGGCACAGCTATGGCAGTAGCTAGGTTGTCAGCTGTAGGTTGTACCCAATCATAAAGTGTAGCTTCTGGCATAAGAGTTGCCACTACTCTGACGTTTAGGGCAGCTGGCACATCCCCGACGTTTTCGTTGACGTTTTCTACATCACCCATGTCAAATTCAAGCTGGTGTGGTTGTTGTGATTGTTGGATCCTTTTATTGGCACGGCTCAATACCCTGAATGTTTTCTCGGGGTCTGAGACTCCTTCTAGCAGTTCTCCAGTCCTCGAAGAATTTCTAGGAATACACCTGAATTCCACAAGAGTTCAAACGTGAGAATTTCAATGAAAAGATTGTTTAACACCTTTGAAAATTAATTTAAACTAATAATTCTAACACTACTTCTAAGTTGTAATAAATAACACTGTTAGTTCCCCAGCAACGGCGCCGAAATTTGATCACGCCCAACTATGCCTTCTAAAAGACAAAGCGGTCGTTGCAAATATAATCCGGTTTTAATTCCGGAGTCGAATCCTCAGAGAACTAACATATCTATTACAACTCTTTGGCAATGCTATTATCAACTCAACCAATTTCTAGATGCAAGATTTTTATCAATCAATCTTGGGTTTTATTTACCTACTTCAAATAATATTAGAAATAACAATATGCTATATTAAAGATAATTCAATGGTAAAAAGGTCTAAGGCAGTGATTTCCCCAATTGCTAGTTTAGGTCTTGACTCTTTCGCTATAATCTCGCCGTAATACTCTATGAGGATTAAGAGCTATGGGCTATCGTAATTATCTCTCGATCAACTACAATAATTTACTAGAGCATTCTCTTTAACTACTCTAGCTGACAATATGTTCAGCTCTAAATTATCCAACCAAAGTTTCATTATCTCTAAATCCACTTTTAAGTTCAAGTAATGAATCTCTTCAATTACCCAAAAGTGATGTTGTTCAACAACAATCTAATCTAATATTCTTTCTCAAGCAATATGAGGTAATTAGACACGATTAATCAAGGGCTCATTCAATTAATCAACATACAAAACGTAGTTGAACAATCACACAATTAATCCGGCTCGATTATAACAAGTTGAGTCAAAACTTCAACCAACAATTGGTTCCATCAACCCTAGATAATTGTTTAGCTACCCATAACAAAATAAGATAAAACTACAAAAAAGTTCATAATGTATAATTACAAGAATTAAAAGGATATAAGAAAACTCTAATGTCTGATTGATCTTTTCACACTTGTTCTTGCCTCCAAAGTAGTCTAAAAACAAGTTTAATTATGTTTTGGGCGAGCTTCTAAAGTTTATAAGGGTTTGGAACAAGTTTTTCCCAATTACACTTTGGTCCCTAATTTTCTGGCAATTAAATAGTTTACCGCGGCCGCGGCAAGATCGGGGCGCGAGTGCAGTGAAGGCTGAACATTCTGTCTCACGTAATTGTCTGTCGCGGTTCCACCGCGGTCGCGGTGGATTTCACCTCAGTCCCTATTTGCTTCTTTATGCTCGGGTATTTCTTGATTGGGCTTTTTCTTTACATTATTGACTCCAAACCACTTCGTAGTGCTTTCTCACTTAGATTATTCCCTGCAAAGAAAAAGAACACCAATTAGAGCATTTTGTTATCAATTCAAACAACAATAAAGCATGATAATATTAAGGTGTAAATATCATCTATATAGCCTAATATCACAGTACAAACTACAAATTGTAAACATATTCTGTGATGTAGCAACATATGTTAACAAGCCTGATAAACTAAAAAGTGAAGGAACTTATATGTTAACGAGGGAGTCGAGTCACTTTATCTTGTTTGGCCATTTGGTATTCGCAAGACTAGGATTGTTCAATTTTTTTAAATTGATTTAGCCGATAAACCATCCGATAATCATTAATCTGATACCAATCAGCCTATTGTCTTATTCGGTGGTTAGCATATTATTACATTTATAATCCGATTACCGATAAGCCAAATCGTTAAATGTAATTATCCGCCCGATCTGCCCGATAAACATTCCCTAGCATCAATTGTCTTGGAAATGGTATAGAATTTTAAGTTTTGTATATCAACGGCGTAAAAATATTTACAAAATTAACCTACTATTACACATTTTAAACTACACAAATAATGTAAGAAAATTTTATACTATCACTTTATATAACTTAAATCCATTTGCAATGGTTTGAAAGTAACCACAGAGAAAAAAGTGCAACAACCACCATATACAAAATAATTTTGGCAGCAACTGTGTATTACAACTGGCAAGAAAGGAATTTGGCGGTGTTTCAGAGCAAAAGAAGACAACCTACTGAAATTATCAAGATGATCATCGAGGAAGTCTTTGTGAGAAGTGAGAACCATTATGTGCAGGAAGCTGAACAGCAGCATAAATAATATATGAACTTTTATCCTGTCTTATAAGGATTTTATGGTATTTGACATGGTGAATTGAGTAGAGTCAGAGTGCAAACATAGAGTCGTCCAATTTATTATTATTATTATTTTTTTTTTGTGTTGTATTCTCGTAGTTGGTGTAAGACGCCTAAATTTATCCATAGCTAATTTTGGAGGCAAAGTATTCAATTTTGGAGTTAAAGTATTCAGTCTTTGAGTCAAAGAATTCTAGCTTGGAACCAAATAATAAAAGTATTTTTTTTTATTTTATTTTTCTTTATTTGTGGACCAAGAACTTTGCCCTATATATAGGTTATCTTACTTTATTTGAATCATCCCATATTTTGATTAGAAACTCATTTTGAGTATTCTTGTAATAGAGAGTTTTATTATATTTCATAGAGTTAGTGTTGGGAAACACTTTGAGTGAACCTCTTCTTTGTGAGTGATTGTAGCGAGGTTATTCTCTTGGAATATATTTTGGAATAATTAGAGTTTCATTTCTAATTTTGTACTCTCTTTTATGTACAGGTTATTATAGTGAAATTGCACTTATCCGCTTGTGGACGTAGGTCACCTTGATCGAACCACGTTAAATTTTGTGTCTCTTTTATACTCCATCCGGTCCAAAATAAGTGATTTTTTGGATGTTTTCACACAGATTAAGAAATCCGCCTTTTAACATTAATTAGCAATAGAATTGACCATATTAACCTTTACTATCTCACATAAATACTCCTAACACATATTCCAACACTATGTAATCCAAGGACAATGTAGGAAAAAAATAATTAATTCATTCTTAAAATTTGGAAAATCACTTATTTTGGACCACAATAAAAAGGCCAAAAATCATTTATTTTGGACCGGAGGGAGTATGCTTTAATTGTCGTTATCATCAACTTGTGTTGTCTTTGTTATTACCATTATAACGTTATTTGGCTAAATTTTGCACTATCCGAAATTCCGATCTTAATAGTTGGTAATAAAATTGCTTATTTACCAAGAAAAACTTAAATCCAAAATAGAATCTCCAAGTTGGCGGTGATTTTTTTTTTTTTTTTTTCTTTTTTGCTATCCTTTTCCGTAAGGAGGTAGGGGAGAGAAAATTGGCGGAGGAAATTATAAGATGGGAAACTAAATTCTTACCGATAAAATAAAAGTTTAAGTAATTAACCAACTGAAGTATTAAATTTTCTGAGTCGGCATGTGATTAGCAATCAAGACTTGATTGCTAAAAGAGAAAAATAAATGAGAGGGTGGATGGGGGGCCACAGCTAGCATTATCAGCTGTGACTTGACATGTCTCAACCAAACTTGACGTAGTTGTGATTTGCTGCCCATACATGTGTTTGTCTAAAGCAAAACGTAATCGAAGGATTAGACAAAGAATGAAATGGTCCCATCCCATGATGTTGGTTGGGGCCACTAAGAAATCTAAAAATGGAAACCCCAAATTCATAATTACTAAGTACGTATTTGGGAAGTTGTGCCGTGGCAAAATTGCCTATTCTCTTTTGTTCATAATAAATGATTTTTTAACTTTTTTTTTTTATTTTGATTCAAAATAAATATTTTTTTACATAATTAAGAATAAATTAGCTTTAATTTTTCAAATTTTTCTTTAATCATTTATATTTTCTAATGTGTCAAATTAATAACATACAAATTTTAATTAAGGATAAATTAGTCAAAATACTTACTACTCCCTCCGTTCTAATTTATGTGAATTTGTTTGACCGGGCACGGAATTTAAGAAAAAATAAAGTTTTTTTGGAATTTTTGGTCCTAAACAAGTTAAAAGGGGCCTGGAGCATTTTTGTGGTTATAAAAGCTTCTCATTAAGGGTAGAATTGTAAGTTTAAGTTAAATTATTTTCAAATTAAAAAAAAAAATATTCTTTTTTAAACGAATCAAAGAGAAAATAAACTCATATAAATTGGAATGGATGGAGTATTTTTTTTCTAGGAGTTACTATTTTCTTCTTGATATGTGTAACAAAGACGAGGAAGTCACTTGTTATAGACCAGTGGGAGTAGATGAAATGTGTAACATTCTTAAAGGATCTCCTTTCGGCTTTAGTATGAAAACCATTAAGTATGCACGGCTCCTATTTAATGTTACTCTCCAGATCCAAAATAAGTAATTTTTTTGGATATTTTTGATATATATTAAGAAATTTACCTTTTAATATTAATTAGCAATGAAATTAACCATATTAACATTTACTGTCTCACATAAACACTCCTAACGCATATTCCAACAATATTTACTCTAAGGACAATTGTAGACAATAAATTTGCGGACAAGAAAATAAAATCAAGACCGAAAATATTGCAACAATCGTAATATTTGATTTTGAATATTTGAGTGTACAATCTCTATGAATCCTCTAATTCTTCTTTTCAATAGTAAATAAATTCAAGGGCCTTTGAGCTTGATCTTGAATCTATATTTGTTTCCACTAATGATGATCTTGTTCTTGAGCTTGGGCTTGATTGCTTGAACTTGAACTTGATTTGGTCTTCGTTCTTGAGCTTGAACTTGACTTGTTCTTCGTTCTTGAGCTTGAACTTGATTGCTTGAAGCTTGAAACTTGTGGAGAAATTTGCACCGTTTGATTCACGAGCTCTTTCTTGCTTCTTGTTATAACTTCTGGTCTCTTTTCTGAGTTATGAAGACCCCTATTTATAGTTGTGGAAGGTAAGAGTTGTGATAAGAACAAACTCTTTCCGACCAATCAAATTGAAGTGTGACATGACCGCATTTGATTGGTCAGAACATGTCACTTGCACACGTGGCGCGATTTCATTGGTCTTTTAGTGTGACTTGGCATGCCTTGTCATTTTGACACGTGGCATGATCTCATTGGCTCTTCCATTTGACTTGGCATGCCACGTCATTTGACACGTGACACCAAACTGGGCCTCTAGGAAAATGACATTTTGGGCTTAATGAAGTGGGCTCATTACTTTAGCCCAATTAAATGGGCTAGCCCAATGGATTAAGACTTATTTATTTAATATATATATATTGGACCTATATAATTAATTCATTTATGTATTAGCCCATAATATTTATTTGGACCAATATATCTTGAATATAAAATATAGTCCAAACTATTTATTGAATTTAAATCTAATAAATTTTTTGAATGCCCACAAATGCCCCCTACTTTAAGATTTGCTGGAGTGCGGACATGTTAGAACTTCAAAGACAGTCTTGAAGTAAACACTAAATAGTTTAAGCCCTTGAGTTTGAAACGTAATTTGTTTCTTAAATATGTCAAAGCTACCCGACTTAAGTAATCTTTCACTTTCTTTAGAAAGATTCACGTAACAATATTACATTCACGTAACTTCCAACCTCAAATTCCAAGGAAATTTGCTCGTAACAATTGAGCTTTAATCACAATGAATATGATCACCTTTTCCAAGATGAAGTAACAGAAAACACATACACGTGAGTTAGCCATATGACACAAACTCACACCTTTGTTATTTCCAATAAGGAGACAAATACTACATGAGAAAGACATGGAAAGGGATCCTATGCTCACAGTGATTCTTCGTTCTGTCTAAATTGAGTTCAATTCGGAGAAGGCTAGCGTCAACCGATCAGTGAATTTTCTTATCCCACATCGAGAAAGCCACTTAACATGCTGCCTTGAGAAATCTATATAAAGGGTGCGTACTCTTAAACTTGTGAGTATCAGTTCGTAGTATTTGCAAGCCACTTGAGTCTATTTTTTTTGTGGACTTGGAAGCATTAACGCGAAGGTAATTTCTTCTTCTTTTCTTGTGCTTTTCTTGTTTTGTTGTCCTTTTTTTTTTTTTTTGTAGTTCAAGCGAGATCCACGCATGAAGGATGCGTTCTTAGGGTGTGAGGAGATGGGTACTCATTAACCGTTAACCGTCTAAGCTAAAGACTTATTTTGTCTGAAGCGAAGACCATTATACCGTCTAAGCTAATGACTTCATCTTGTTTTAAGATTTAACTTCATTTTATCTAAGGCATAGACCATTACACCGTCTAAGCCAAAGATTTTTTTTGTCTGAAGCAAAGACCATTACACCGTCCGAGCTAATGACTTCATCTTTTTTGAAGATTTAACTTCATTTTTTCTAAGGCATAGACCATTACACCGTCTAAGCCAAAGATTTATTTTGTCTGAAGCAAAGACCATTACACCGTCTGA
>MU681617.1:0-14895 GCA_026770625.1 Nicotiana glauca
ATGTGATAACAAAAACTATTTTATTTTATAATTTTTGGGATTAATTGTTGTGGGAGCAAAAATCACGTGCTCACACCCCTATTAAGTAAAACAAATGAGGCCTAAAAAAATTTGGGACAATGTCCATTTATAAGTAGCTTATTACAAAAATTGACCAATTTATAAAATTTTACTAATATTAGCCAATTAGCTATTTGTAGCCAAAAATAGTTAAATTTTTGCTTTTTTTGAGTGAATGTTATTAAAATAGATTGAGTACATCTTAAGAAGTTTGAATCTCATATTTGGATGATTTGGTGGAGTTTTGAGATGGTTTGAATTGAAAATTCGAAATAGAAGACGAACATGAAAAGTAATAAATATGTGAATCACATATGTATCACATTTGTATCACATGTATACCGATGTACACATGTATATGTGATACATGCGTGATACATGTTTGATACATGTATCGCAAAAGAATTTTTTTGAACTCAATTTTAATTACGAATGTTGATACCAAATCAGCCCAAATCACCTCCAATCTTCCTCAAATTTTGTATATTGACTCATCTATATATTTTTAATGCATTTCAATCATACCCATTGAAAAAGGTCCTTTTTTGCTTAGATTTTTGGAATATATATACTTCACCACCTTATTTTCTACCCCATCCATGAAATTTCTTTCCGTATAGTATCTAATGTTGTTGATCACCTTAAAAATATGGAAGAAGATTTCTGTATCTGATTTTTTGGAGATAAAAATCTTATTTATTTGGATTTTTAATTTTTATACGTGTTTAGATAGTTTTTTAAGTCTATGATTAATTGCTAGAATGTTGGTTTGCTAGGGCTTACTTGGAACATTTCTGTAAGAAATGAGAAGTGAGATAAAATAGACAATCTCGTGGGGTGAAATTGCTTAGTCCAGCTTTTGTTGGGCCACTTAGAAAATTCAGTGGTAAGACAAAAAGAAACAGGTTCCTCGAGCAAAAACCCTAGTATCCGTTCTAGTTCGCTTCTCATTCTTCACTGTGGCGCTGAGACGATATCTGCTTCAGCCCAAGCCATTTTCGTCATATGTTGTCTTCCCATTCAATTTAAGCAAATCAAGGTAAACTCTTTTACCTATTTGTCTCTTTTTTCTGTATTTTTCTCAATTCCTGAACTACATTTGTTAGGAATAGTTCTCTAAATTCAGATGGATCACCTTGCTTTTCTTTCAATTTCCTAATACCCTTAAATCCTCTACTAAAAAGAAAAATCATAAAGCCTCAGTCTTGAGTGGGTTCATTGATAAGTTACTTTTATTTTTATTGTTTATCTTGGTGTTTTAAAAATAAGTATTTCGTTATCCTAATAATTTGAGTAGTTTGCCTTTGAAGAACAGAGCGAGCTTCTGAAACAATGGCGCAGTTGAATTTCATCTGTTGCATCCGTAGAAAGACCTTCCATTTGCTTTTTTTCTTTTTGGATTCATAGCACTTCTGATTTTTGGTCCTTGAGGTTTGTGACTAAGCACATTTAACCTTCAATTAATTGAATATGATCCTTTGATCCATCTTGTGAATATTTAGAAGGAATTTTTACATTCCTATGTCATATAGTAAACTATATTATACTCCATGCTTAACTTTTAATATAATTACCTTCTATATACCTAATTACCATTTATGTACCATTTTAGGATTTTAATGGTATTAATTAGTCTCCTAATTTTACTCAACCGTATATTTTCACTCCTCCAAGTTTCTCTCTCCAAATCCCCACGATTTCCTCCTCAATCAGCCACGATTCCTCTTCTAAAACCAGCGAAAATCTGTAACCCCTTCCCCATTACAACCATTAAAAAGCTTTGAAGCTTTGAATTCGAATTTGGGTTTTCAAAAGACATTGTTTGTTTGGATTGGATGTTGTTGCAAAGAATTGAGAATTCTCTCCACGTCTCTCTCTATCTCTCAATCCCAAATTTCAGTAATATAAGATGAAAGGAAAAAAAGAGTAGCAATTTCACCATTGACAGCCATTAAAAAGCTTTGAAGCTTTGAATTCGAATTTGGGTTTTCAAAAATCATTATTTGTTTGGATTGAGTGTTGTTGCAAATAATTGGGAATATGGTTTGGGGTTTATATCTCAATTTTGAGTAGTTTTGGTGAAGATTAGACTTGGTTTTGGCTGAATTTCAGATTGAAACTCGAAGAAGACATGACATATATTATATTGAAGAAATTATAGAAAAATTGTAGAAAAAATGTATTCTGTTGTTTATTTATTTTTCTTTTATTCATTTAACTATTGTATGAAAGTTGAACAACATTGTATAAAAATTGTATTTAAGTGGTATTATATTGTAGTTGTATATAACTTAGTAGAAAACAGTTGCATGTTTGTGCTGTTACATTTTATATCAAATTCCGGTTGTATATAAATGTCCTACAACTTATCGACAATTCTAGATAAGTTGTATTCCTCTATAACGGGAGATGTTGGCATATAAAGTAACTTTAGTGTTCCAGACGAACATGCATGAAAATAAAGATAAATTCTATTATGAACAGTTTGTAGATAATTTGTAGAAACATTGAAATTCTGTATTTTCATATTAATTTTTCAAATGATATGTAGTTTTAATGTAGAATAAATGTAGAAATTTTGTAGTGTGAAAATCCATACTGATATATATATTTACTCTGACATGTAGTTTATTTGTAGATAAAATGTAGATAAAGTGTAGGACATTTATATACAACCAGAATTTGATATAAAATGTAGCAGCACAAACATGCAACTGTGTTCTACTAAGTTATGTACGACTACAATATAATACCGCTTAAATACAATTTTTATACAATGTTCAACTTTCTTACAATAGTTAAATGAATAAAAGAAAATAAATAAATAACAAAATATAATTTTTCTACAATATAATGTATGTCATGTCCTTCTTCTTCGAGTTTCAATCTGAAATTCAGCCAAAACCAAGTTTAATCTTCACCAAAACCCCTCAAAATTGAGATATATACTCCAAATCATATTCTCAATTATTTGCAACAACACCCAACCCAAACAAATAGTGATTTTTGAAAACCCAAATTCGAATTTAAAGCTTCAAAATCTTGCATTATTTTTCAAAACAAATTGGAGAAACGATTCGCTGATAATCAAAGGGTGAACTTTCGAATAACGAGGCTTATGATACAATTGCAAAAATCTTTGGCGATGAAAACCAAGATTTGATGGATGAGTTTGCGTCAGTTCTGAAAATTAAGAAGAGGAAAAGGGAGGAAGAGAATGTATCTGGAAGAATATTTAATTCTCCAATATTAGCGCGCCTAAATAAGGAAGCCTACAGCTACAATGATTCGTTATTTAGTGAATTGTCTATATTTTGTAGAAATACTACTAGCATCGCGGGTAATATGCAAACTATGAACATATTTGGTAATATAGTTTCCTATATGGTATAGGAACGAAAATTTCCCTATTTAGAAATTGACCATAACTATTACCATTTCCATCACTTAATTACCCATGTGTTATGTTAAACTTGTACGGCCATATTTGACGCTAATATGGTTCTAAAAATAGTCTAAATGTGACATATATCCTAATGAAAGGGAGCAAAAAGACATATTTTAATTAATTGAAGGTTAAATGTGTTGAGTCATATTGCAGCCCTATAGTGCAGCCTAATGGTCAATGAAGTGAATGGAAAACCATGAGGTCTCATGTTCAAATCCCAGTGGAGGCAAAAACACTATCTTATTTCTTCCTATCTGTCTAAAACATGGTGGACAGAGTTGCCTTGTAACTTTGCTGGTTGGAGACAACATGTACACGGTGGAATTAGTTGAGGTGCATGCAAGCTGGCCCGTCACCACTTTTTTTAAATAACGCTTAGTCATGTTTCACAAGGATCAATATCAGAGTTTACAAATAACTGAGGGACCAGTATTGCTATTCTCCTTTTTTTTTTTAAATTAAAATATAAATAGTTTGAGTGATTTTCCAGTGCAGCTTATGTGAAGTGGCCTGGAAAGTTTCTTCTTTTCTAATTACCCATCAAAAAAAAAAAAAATGAAAAAGTGTTTCTTCATTTCCATTTTGCTGATTATGCAGATTCTGTGGGGTTGCTGGTGATAGAGAAGTAATGGCAGAAGAAGGCGGCCGAAGTTTTGCCCGAAGGAACAGATTGCGGGAAATAGAAACACAGGTCCATAAGTGGTGGGAAGAAGATGATGTTTTCAGAGCTGATCCTAAAGATTCACCTCCTAAAGTGGGTGAAAAGTTCTATGGGAATTTCCCTTTTCCTTACATGAATGGATATCTACATTTGGGCCATGCATTTTCATTGTCAAAACTTGAGTTTGCTGCAGCATATCACAGATTGAGAGGCGCTACTGTTTTATTACCTTTTGCCTTTCACTGCACTGGGATGCCAATAAAGGCATCTTCAGATAAGCTTTCAAGGGAAATTGCGAAGTTTGGGAACCCTCCTGTGTTTCCTGTAGTGAAGGAAGAGGAGAGTATTGAAACAGATGTGAAGGTTGAGACTGAAGGAAACCAGCCCGCACCAGGTGGAAAATTCAAAGGGAAAAAATCGAAGGCCGTAGCAAAGGCTGGCGGTGATAAGTACCAGTGGCAGATAATGCAGAGTTATGGTCTATCTGATGAGGAGATTGCTAGGTTTACTGATCCATATTACTGGCTAACCTACTTTCCACCACTGGCTGTGGAGGATCTAAAGGAGTTTGGATTGGGCTGCGATTGGCGGAGAACTTTTATTACAACTGATATGAATCCATACTTTGATTCATTTGTGCGGTGGCAAATGAGGAAACTGAAAACCTTGGGAAAGATTGTTAAAGATCTTAGGTACACCGTATATTCACCCCTAGATGGTCAGCCATGTGCTGATCATGACCGTGCTTCTGGTGAAGGAGTTATTCCTCAGGAGTATACTCTTATCAAGATGGAAGTTGTCCCACCTTTTCCTCCAAAGATGAGTGTTCTGGAGGGAAAAAAGGTGTACCTTGCGGCAGCTACATTGAGACCAGAGACCATGTATGGGCAAACCAATGCTTGGGTATTGCCAGACGGAAAATACGGGGCTTTTGAGGTTAATGATACTGAGGTTTTTGTGGTGACTTATAGGGCAGCACTTAATCTAGCCTATCAAAGGTTGTCTCGTATCCCTGAGAAGCCGACTTGTTTGGTTGAATTGTCTGGTCAAGATCTTATAGGTTTGCCCTTGAGGTCTCCCTTGGCATTTAATGAGATAATATACACTCTGCCCATGTTATCTGTTCTTACTGACAAGGGTACTGGAGTTGTAACTAGTGTTCCCAGTGATTCCCCAGATGATTATATGGCCCTCCATGATTTGAAGTCAAAGCCAGCTTTCAGGGCCAAATTTGGTCTGAAGGATGAGTGGGTCTTGCCGTTTGAGATAGTTCCTATTATCAACCATCCAGATTTTGGAGACAAGTCGGCTGAGAGAGTATGCATTGAGAAAAAGATTAAGAGCCAGAATGAGAGAGATAAGCTTGATGAGGCCAAAAAAACAATATACAAGGGCGGGTTTTATGAGGGAATCATGATTGTTGGAGAATTTGCTGGCATGAGAGTCCAAGAAGCGAAAGGTCTGATCAGGAGCAAGCTCTTGGAGATGAATCAAGCTGTAGTATATAGTGAACCTGAGAAGAAGGTCATGTCGAGATCCGGGGATGAGTGCGTTGTGGCCTTGACTGATCAGTGGTATCTTACTTATGGAGAATCGGAATGGAGGAAGGCTGCAGAGGACTGTTTAGCCAGTATGAATCTCTACTCTGATGAGACACGGCATGGCTTTGAGCACACTCTCAGCTGGCTTAATCAGTGGGCATGTTCTCGCAATTTTGGCCTTGGAACTCGTATTCCCTGGGATGAGGATTTCCTAGTTGAGTCCTTATCCGATTCCACTATTTACATGGCGTATTACACTGTGGCACATCTCTTGCAGAAAGGGGACATGTATGGTACTGATCATTCTTCAGTGAAACCAGAGCAGCTGACAGATGAGGTCTGGGAATTCTTGTTCTGCAATGGGCCTTATCCTGAAAACTCTTCTATATCTTCTTCACTTCTCAAGGAGATGAAGCAGGAATTTGACTACTGGTATCCATTCGATCTCAGAGTTTCTGGCAAGGATCTTATTCAGAATCATCTTACCTTTTGCATTTATAACCACACTGCCATTTTCCCTAAGCACCATTGGCCACGTAGTTTCCGATGCAATGGGCATATAATGCTTAACTCCGAGAAGATGTCCAAGTCTACTGGAAATTTCCGGACACTGCGGCAGGCAATTGAAGAATTTTCAGCTGATGCCACGCGATTTGCTCTTGCAGATGCAGGTGATGGGATGGATGATGCTAACTTTGTCTTTGAAACAGCTAATGCTGCCATCTTACGTCTTACAAAAGAAATAGCATGGATGGAGGAGGTTCTTGCTGCAGATTCATCTTTAAGAAGTGGGCCACCTTCCACATATGCAGACTGCGTATTTGCTAATGAAATAAATTTTGCAGTCAGGACAACAGAGAAAAACTATAGTGAATATATGTTCCGGGAAGCTCTGAAAACTGGATTTTATGATCTTCAGGCTGCTAGAGATGAGTACAGGCTTTCGTGTGGTTCAGGAGGCATGAACCGGAATTTGCTATGGCGATTTATGGATGTTCAAACACGACTTATTGCTCCGATCTGCCCACACTATGCTGAATATGCTTGGAGAGAGCTTTTGAAGAAGGATAGCTGTGGCATTAAAGCTGGGTGGCCAGAGGCTGAATCGCCAGATCTTACCCTTAAGAAGGCTAACAAGTATTTGCAAGAGACTACCGTCTCAATGAGGAAGCTCCTGCAGAAGCAGGTTTCTGGTTCAAAGAAAGGAAATGTAAATCTGAGTAGCCAAAACAAACCTACTATGGGCCTTATATATGTGGATGAGCAGTATCGTGGATGGAAAAGGGAATGTCTGGAGATTCTGCAGAAGAAATTTGACGCTTCAACCGGTACCTTTGCACCTGACAAAGAAATACTCTCTGAATTGCAGAAGAGTGATTTTGGGCAACAAGGCAATTTCAAGCAAATACAGAAACTGTGTATGCCCTTCTTGAGGTTCAAGAAAGATGAAGTTGTGGCGGTTGGGGTTCAAGCGTTGGACGTGAGGCTTCCTTTTGGCGAGATTGAAGTCCTTGAGAAGAACTCAGACTTGATCAAGAGACAACTTGGTCTTGAGAGATTGGATATATTATCTACGACCGATGATGCTCTGGAGAGAGCTGGGCCTTATGCTGCTGTGGTGAGGCAGAATCCTCCATCACCAGGGGATCCAACTGCAATCTTTCTCTAAGTACAAGAATTTTGCAGAACAAGTGATGATTTGAAACCTAAATGATGTTATAATTTTCTTTCTAGGTCTTTTTGTCCCAGAATTCTGGATACATGCAATTATTTTCTGCTGAATTTTCAGTTAAAACTAGCGTTTTATTTGCCGCAATCTTGAATATAGAGCTGCTGCAACTTTATTTCAACATTAGAACTCATTAACAATTTAACATTTTATATGAACCGAAGACATTTTCCTTGCTGTATTTGCTTATAAAAATTTTCTGCTTATCGCTCAATTGTGTCTCTTGCTGCTGCATATTTGTCCAAGTATTGTTGTATTTTACTTCACAGTTTTAGACAATTTCAGATGTAGTTGCTTAAATGATAGAAGAACTAGTTGAGGATAAAGCAGGGGAGGATAGTGACTCAGATAGAACATATCTGCCTGAAAGCGATGAAGAAAATGACTTTGAATATTCTGCAGATGGTGATAAGCTTACCGACTCAAGTGAACCTTTAGAAGAAGCTTTTAACAAATCAACTCTAGATGTGGAGAACATTGATGAGCCACAGCCATATATTGAATGACTGATGTCAAAAGGATGGACTTTCATGGCTGATAGAGAACTCAACCCAGTAATTTGCTTTGCAGGATCACAAATTCTGTGTTAGGCTGTATGTATGCCTATTTCAAACTTGGATGTACTGCAGCTAGATCGTGTACAACTGCAGATTTCGAGAAATTCATGGAGCTAGTCAAGAAAGAAATGCAGAAGCTCATAGATGGTTGTAAATAATTTCATCAAATCAGTGGAGCATTTTCTACTTTGCCAAAGTGAGATGTGTGAAATTTTTTACCATTAGACTCAAGAAGCTAGAGACCAGCCTATACTAGCCATGTTAGAGATCATTAGAAGAAAACCAATGTGTAGAAAGAATGTGAATGAATTAAGAAGCACAATGGATTGCTTTGTATGTCAAGTATGAACCAATTCATACCAGCATCACCACTAAATATATGATATTTAATCATGCTATATAGGTTAATTTTTCATAATATATCTAATGATAATGGATGTTACACGACGTATTTCTGATTTTAATTTTGCAAGGCTCAACCATCAAGACTCAATTAACTGAGGTGATAATTCAAATAAATTTTTGTGGCTGGATTTATTTTAATTTAAATATTTTCATTAATTACATCCAGAAAGACATCTTTGAAAGGGTTGGGAAACAGACGATTTTCTCTGGAGCTAGAAATTGAAAAGTTAGAAGATTTAACCTTTCATTATTGTACAAAACAAGAGTTTCCTTATTGTCTCTATTTTTTATGTGTTTCATCCTGATGTATGCTTATTATATACATATCTGTATCTAAGTTATTCCATAACTAGGGTTGAATCCTACATTAATTATTTTTGGTTGAATATGTGACTTCAATAATTTCCCTTTGAGTTATTTGTTTGATGGAACTAAATACTTTTTAAGAATTGAATTGTGATATTTACTTTGTGAACTTCACAAAGAGAATGAGGTATGTTGGATCTAATGTTTTAAAAGGCGGAGGCGTGAGACAAGACGTTTTATCTCTGACGAGGCGAGGCGTAAGCCCTGAGATATGAGGTGTAAGTCCCACAGATCTTTAGATTTTACTAATTTCAAGAATTTCAAAATAGTATAAAATAAAAAATAATTATAAAAATTACACTAAAATCATAAAATTAAAACAAATAATTTATTTAAAATATTTATAAATTACAATTCAACTATGAATGATACGAAAAGTATGACGTATATCATAATATATAAATTTATTGCAGCGTCGTTACAACTCAAACATCAAAAGTAATATATTTGATACGACATCTTATATGTATCTCTTAAGGAGTAATGAGTCTTGAAAGAATTTAGATATCATAATTTAACTTTTTTTAAAATACTCCTTTTATTTAATATGCTTTCTATTTGAAAAAGAGTTTATAAAAAAACATAATGCACAATTTAAATATGATTCTCTAGCATCATTTATTTTTTAGTTTCAACAAGTTAATAAAGTGACACATAATTAACCATACCATACCATGATAACTAATTATTTGTAAATATTTACTAGCTAATACTGAGCTATTACATTATAAGTATTATATCTGGTAAATGTGAAAAAAAATATTTACAAATATAATTATAAAAAAAGTATGAACTATTATATAATAAAGACACAACAAAAGTTAATAAATAAATATTTTTTAAATGAAAGATTTATTTAAAATTTTATATTATAACAGTCATAGTGGATAACATGCACTAATTTTTATTATAATTATGACATAAAATATTCTCAACTTAATGATTTATGATTAAGAAAAAAATAATTTTGAATAGTCAACGATTTATTAAGAAAAATTGAGGATCTCAGGTTAGTTACATACAATTGTATAAAGTTCTTTTAGACGAACCCAGTATGCTGGGCGTGTCCGGGGCGTAAGCCCCGAGGCCGAGGCGTAAGCCCCGACTGCCGAGGTGTAAGTCTCGCGGAACTAAACCTCACACATAAGCCCAGAAACATTTTACGAGTGCTCCGCTCCAATACGAGTCCCGGGCGAGTCCCGGTTCCACATTTTAAAACAGATTGAATCAATCGATTGCTTGAAATGATTTTTAAATCAGCATTAAAACATACAAGAAGCATAATCCTGGGAAAGAGAGAATCAGAACATTCCCTTGAGTTCCACAAAAGTAACCCTTCCTCAAAAGGCTCCCTCTCCTCTCAAAAAAATAATAAAGAGAAAAGAGGCCCAAAAAGCACTACTAAAGCAAGAGTTAGGAAACATTCCTTAAAGATGATTGCAGATTATAATAATACAGAAAATGTTTGCCATTTATATTCTCATGATATGCTTCAACAAGTGCATGGAAACATAAATTTGGTCATTACATAATAATGGCCTAAAAATAATTAATACTTTTTGGAAAAGCAGTGTGTATTACGTAATCCATCACCTTTAACATTATAAGAAGGCTGTCATGTCAAAATTAGAGCAACTTTTCCCTTCTACACCCACCTTTAAGGTACCCCCACTGTAGCAAGAGCTCTCTCCCCCCACCCCCCCTCGCTTCCCCCCCAAACCCAAAAGACCACACTGACAATATTTTTACTCCTCTTATTCCAAAATAAGTGTTACTTAATTATTTTAATCAGTTAATAACATTAACTATAAGAGTTACTTTCTTAATTAATTTCAATTTATGTGATGGTATTTGACAGAACACGAGAATCTAACAAAAAGAGTTTTCAAACTTGTGATTTAACAAGTCGTATATATTTGTGTGACTATAAATAATTCCATTAAGGATAACTAGCATTATAACCCGCGCGTTGAACGGTCAACATTAGAAATATTAATTATTTTAATTATAATTTATCTTTATAATAATTATATCATGTTACCTTAATAAAATTCAATTGGCATCTTACTTCTCAGTACAATATTTCATTAACTAAACTATATGAAATTAAAAAAAAAGAATTATATAGTCATCATATAATTTTTTTTCTTATTAATTTTTATTATTTAATATTATTACATTATTAATATGACTATATTAGCATGTCACTTGGCTTAATATCATTTTCAACATTACTTCTCAAAAAAAGTTTTAAATTTTATTTTATTGTTCACAATTCTTCAATTTTCTAAATTTATCAATAGTATGTGTTATTTACTTAATTTATTTTATTTTTCTAAATTAATTCAATGTCGAAATATCCTCATATTATCTCTATTTTCATCATTTTTTCTACTATAATATTACAATTATTTTTTTTTTCATTTCAAATTTTACATATAATCGAAATACTATCATATATAAATAAAATTGTAATTTTGACTTTTTAAAAATATAAAAAGAAAAGTAATTATTACTATTTTATCACATATTTTTTTGATATTTAATAATTGCTATTTTGTATTATTTTCTATAAGCAAATGAACTTTTGTTTTATCTCAATTCAAATATTTCTATCTATAAATTCAAAATTAAATTATTTTCTTTATCAAGAAATATTTGGCAGTTTTTTATAGATATAAAATACCATTTTAGGAAGGAAATGCTTCTAAATTTGAATTGATAGTTTGTTGTTTTAATTTCTTCTTTTCGTTTGTTATTTTAAAATAATTTCAAAGCTCTAAAATTTTAAACTTAAAGAAAGTAAATAATTATTAACAATACATAATGCATTTAAAAGTAATGATTACCTAACCTCACTAACTTTTTCCTAAATTTCTATGTGCCGTATTATGAATTTGTTTACATATAATCGAGATACTATCATATATAAATAAAAGTATAGTTTTGAATTTTTTTTAAAATATAAACAAAAAAGTAATTTTACTATTTTATCAAATATTTATTGATATTTTAATAATTACTATTTTGCATTATTTTCTATAAGTAAATGAACTTTTGTTTTATCTCAACTCAGATATTTCTATTTATAAATTCAAAATCAAATTATTTTCTTTATCAAAAAAATATTTGGCAGCTTGTTATAGATATTATCTACCATATTAGGAAGCAACTACTCCTAAATTTGAATTGATAGTTTTTTTTTTAATTTTAAAATAATTTCAAAACTCTAAATTTATACAACTCAAAGAAAGTAACTAATTATTAACAACACATAATGCATAATTTAAAATTTAAAATTAGAAAAATTAATTATTACCTAACCTAACTAACTTTGTCCTAAATTGCTATGTGGCCTATTGTGAAGTTGGTTAGATAAATTCGAAACACTATCAAATTTAAATCAAATTGTAATTCCAATTTTTTCCAAATATATATAAAAAGAAAATTTAACATTTTGTCATAAATTTACTGATATTTTAATACTTTCTATTTTTGTATTATTTTCCATCAGCAAATAAATTTTTCTTTTATCTCAACTCAAATGTTTTTATCTATAAATTCGAAATCAAATTATTTTCTTTGTTAAAAAAAATATTTGGTAGTTTTGTATAGATATAAACTACTATATCTATAGAAAAAAAAAGCTACCATATCTTTGGATAGAGATATTAATATAAATACATAGATTAGATTTATCTAAGATCTATTTCATTCAACTACTTTCATTAATTATGTTTATATATATAATTTTTAATTATTAATATTATTCTAAAATTGCCAAGTGGCTTCATTTTAACTTGCCACTTGGCTTAACCACAATACATACTACTCTCCTTTTAATGTAACTAGTATTAGTACCTGCACGATGCGCAAACATAAATCATGTCCAATATGTAGGTTGTTTGAATCATGTGCAAATAACCTTAAAATATAAATCTATCGGATAAAAATTATATAACATTAGATATTAATTATAAAACATGATATAAAATATTATTCAAATCTCGTAGTAGACAACTTGTCACCACCCGGATTTTCTACCATCGGACGTCGTGATGGCGCCTACTAACGGAGCTAGGCCAGCCAATCTTTAGACATTCTCTAACCAATCCTAACAATATAAAATACTGATAACAATTAAATAAGTGCGGAAGACTTTAAGTCTAATAAAATGAAATCAAAATGCGGAAATTTATAACACATCTCTACCCAAAATCTGGTGTCACTAGATCACGGACTACTAAAGAGTACTGCAAACAAGTCTTAATGAAAAGAAAATACATATGTCTGTCTCGGTACAATGAAACAGACTGAAATAAAGGAAGGGACTTCGGCCTGCGAACACCAGCTAGGCTACCTCGTGAGTCCTTGGACTGAAAGCAGCTCCCGGGTAAAGTCCTATTGCTGGTGTCCAAAAGCTGCTCCTAGATCTGTGCAAAAATAAAATGCACAGAGTGTAGCATCAGCACAATCGACCCCATGTGCTGGTAAGTGCTTGGCCTAACCCCGACAAAGTAGTGTCGAGGCTAGACAGGACTACCAAATATAATATATATATATATATATATATATATATATATAATAAAAGGAAAAGAAGTACCGAAACTAAACAGTTAAAAGGGAGGAAAACATGCTATGTGGGAATACAATCCGAATATAAAATTCATCAGCGTAATTAAGAAACATAGCACAATAATAACTACCAAAGAATAAGAAATTCAATGGTTGCACGGCATCAACCTTCGTGCTTTTAATCTCATCCTCACCCAAAGCAATCGAATAAAAATGCACGGCATCACCCTTCGTGCTTTCCCTCGCATAACTCTCATTTTATGGCACCGAATGACCCTTCGTGCAAATATAGTCAAATCAGAGCACGGAATGTCCCTTCGTGCATAAATAGTCAAAACATAGCACGGAATGACCCTTCGTGCAAATATAATAAAAAACGGCACGGAATGACCCTTCGTGCATTATCACTCTTCCTCACCCAAACAACAATCACAACCAAACGAGCGAGAGGAATAAACAATAATAAGAAATACCCCGGCAAGGGAAGACACAAGTAAACAACTAAACCCCAACAAGGGAACAATAACAATAACTTTCACATCCTGGCAAGAGAGATATTCAATATACTCAAACCATCCCGGCAAGGGATTAATCACAACTCTTTCCAATACTTTCATCTCCTACTCAATAGTATTTTTATCGTTCGAGCCGATGCTCCAAAGTATTAACATTTCATAATTTATCCTCAAACTCTTCATATTATGTAGAAATCATTAATTAGTTTGGAACAGTTCCAAAATATACCAAAAATAAGTATAAACAAAGACCCACGGTCATGCTAGACTCCGGTGTATAGATACTCGTCACCATGCCTATACACCGCACTCGATCATTTAACAAATAGCAATTTATGATAGTCTAATCCTATTCCCTCAAGCTAAAGTTAGATCAAACACTTACCTCGGTTCGAAAATAGCAATCAAGTCTCTAACACCGCCTTTCCTCTAGGATCCAGCTCCGAAACGATGATATCTAGGCAATAATTAATTCAATAATATCAATTGAGGCTCAACAACACAATCCCATAGCCTATAAGTGAATTTCCTATCATTCTTCCAAAAATACAAAGATCCAACACCTGGCCCACATGGTCCAAACTCGAGGCTCGGACCAAAATCCAATCACCCATAATCCCACGTGTTCAAATATGCAATTTGTTTCAAGATTCGACCCCAAATTGAGGTTGAATCACCCAAAATTCCCAAAGCCCTAGTTCTACCCAAAACCCCCATCTTCTACCTTGAATTCATGATTTAGGGCTAGAAAATTAATGTTTAGATGAAAGAATTAGGAGATAACGAAGTTAACAATACTTACCCAAGAGATTATTGAGAAAGAAGAGCTTGAAAATCGCCTATGGGGTGTTTAAGGGAGGAGCTCGTATAAAGAAATGGCTAAATCCCGAGTTCTGCTTCTGTTTTTAGCTTTTAAAAATCACTGGGCATTTTTGTGCTATGCGTTTGCGACAAAGAGGTTGCGTTCGCGAAGAGGAGGAACTGGGGTACATCGTGTTAGCGAGGGTCTGATGCGAATGCGAAGAAGGAAAATTGGGG
>MU681623.1:0-24772 GCA_026770625.1 Nicotiana glauca
CACTTTAATTGGAAAAACTCCCTTCGCCCGTTCTTACCCCTCGGGGTGGGGGCGCGCCGAAAGCAGGTGTGACAGGTGATTCCATGCCATTCATCTCATTTATTCATTGTTACATTGTGAGATTAAGCGTAAAAGGGTAATGCTGTTCCATTTCATATTACTTATATCATCATTTCATGTAAGCACGAAGGGTGATGCCATGTCATTTTCATATCATTGGTTTATCTGATTTCATTGGTTGATAATTTTTTGTCTACTATGTGATTTCATACTTGTCGTAGTTATCATATCTATCCCCTTTTTTAATGTCCCCTCCCAGTTTGTACGCTGTTATTTTTTGTTATTATTATTGTTTCGTATATATAATTGTACATGTTTATTTACGTAGGAGTCCTATCATAGCCTCGTCACTTTCTCGTCGAGGTTAGGCACGATACTTACGGAGTACATTAGGTCGGTTGTAATCATACTACACTTCTGCACTTCTTGTGCAGATCCTGATATTGGTCCCAGCGGTGTGTGAGGTGCATCAACTTAGATCATTGCATACGGAGACTTAAGGTAGATCTTCTGGCGTCCACATACCTTGAAGTCCCTTTCATCTTCCCTTTTTTATTGTTCATTTCCTTCAAAATAGTTGTATTTATTTCAGACTCTGTTAGTAGAACTTCTAGTTGCCCGTGTACTCCTGACTCCGGACCATTGGGAATAGATATTATCACATGACTTATGTTGGTACTGTATCAGATTGGGTTTCTATTTCTCATTGTATATCGTCATTGTGTTTAAATTGTTAAAAAATTGGATATTTAATATTCTCATGTCGGCATTCCTAACAAGTGAATGTTAAATGCCATCACGACCCCGAAGTTGGAATTTAGGATAATAACAAGTTGGTATCAGAGCACTAGATTGCTTTTGTCTCGTGATTCATGATCAAGTTTACTAGAGTTTGGAGAATCGGCACAAAGACATCTGTACTAATCTTCCAAAGGCTATGGAGTTTAGGATTAAAATTCACTTCTTTGTAGTCTTCGTTCCCATTTTTGGTCCTTAGTTGTAGTGTTTATCTAATAACTTGTGCTTATAGCGGCGATAGTGAACGATGTGTGAGTAAGGTCATGTCCTCGGGTGAGGTCCATGGGTGCGAAGGGGGGAAAGAAAGCCTCTAGGCTGAGAATTGGGTCTTGGAACATTGGGACGTGGATGGGGAAGTCTATAGAGTTAGGTAAGATTCTTCAGAAGAGGAAGATCAACATAGCGTGTATTTAGAAGACTAGATGGAAGGGTACTAGGACACGAGATATAGACGAGTTTAAACTATGGTACTCAAGGAGCACTGGAGGTAAGAATAGGGTAGGTATTTTAGTAGACAGGGACCTCAAGGAACTCGTGGTTGAGGTTAGGAGGGTAAATGTTAGGTTGATGAGTATTAAGCTAGTAGTTGGTGGTTTTACTGTAAACGTGATTAGTGAATATGCTCCTCAGGTAGGTTTGGACCAAGAAGTCAAGAAGCAATTCTGGGAGGATTTGATGCGTAGTATCCTGCACATAGAGAAGTTGTTCATTGGCGGAGATTTCAATGGTCATATTAGGGCTAGTGCTGGGGGTTATGATGATGTGCATGGAGGGTATGACTTTGGGGATAGGAATGAGGGAGGTAATTCACGGTTGGATTTTTCTAGAGCTTTTGATTTGGTTATAGCTAACTTGAGTTCTTCGAAAAGGGAAGAACACCCAGTCACTTTCCAAAATTCAATTAGCAAGACTTAGATTGATTATCTTCTCTGCAGGAAATGCGATAAATATCTGTACACTGACTGCAAGGTCATCCCAAGTGAGCACCTCACGACTCTACATAGGCTTCTAGTTATGGACCTGGAGATCAAGAGAAGTAGGAGGAAGAGGGCGGGGTGCAAACAACCTATGATCAAGTAGGGTAACTTGACCAAGGACAAAGCTCAGGAGTTAGAGGAGAAGTTATTGGCTATGAGGACCTGTATGAGTATGGGGGACGCGCCTAGTATGTGGTTCATGACTGATGATTGCATTAGGGTAGCTGCTAGAGAGGTCTTAGGGGTCACGAAGGGCTCTCTTGGGGGTCATAAAAGGGACTGGTGGTAGAAGGGAGAGGTTCAAGGTAAAGTGAAAGATAAGAAAGCTACCTATTTGAAGCTAGTAGGGAGTACAAACGAGGAGGAAAAAAAGACTTATCGGTAGTATTACAGAAAGGCAAAGAAAGAGGCAAAGTTAGCAGTTACTACAACTAAGAACGCGGCGTTTGCTCATTTGTACGAGGAGCTCAAGGGCAAAGGAGGGGACAAAAGGTTGTACCATTTGGCCAAGGTGAAGGAGAGGAAAGCCCGCGACTTAGATCAAGTCACGTGCATCAAGGACGAAGATGGCAAAGTGTTGATGGACGAGGCACTCATTAGGAGAAGATGTCAGACATACTTCCATAAACTGTTGAATGAGGAAGGGGATAGACGCATTGTGCTGGGTAAGTTGGAGAACTCCGAGAGTCGGCGGGATTTTGGGTACTGTAGGCGTATTACGGTAGAGGAGGTGGAAGGGGGGATGCGTAAGATGTGCAGGGGCAGAGCGACGGGGCCAGACAAAATTTTGGTGGAATTCTAGAAGAGCGCGAGATGGACAGGTTTCGGGTGGCTCACCGGCCTGTTTAATGTTATTTTTAAGACAAAGAAGATGCCCAAAGAATGGAGGTGGAGTACGATGGTTCCGCTTTACAAGAACAAGGGTGATATCCAAAATTGCAACAATTATAGGGGTATCAAGTTATTGAGTCATACTATGAAGGTTTGTGAGAGGGTGGTGGAGGCCTGAGCGAGGAGGTGTGTGTCTATTTCCGAGAATCAGTTTGGATTCATGCAAGGGCGATCGACTACGAAAGCGATTCATCTGGTAAAGAGATTAGTGGAGCAGTGTAGGGAGAGGAAGAAGGATCTGGATATGGTATTTATTGACCTTGAGAAGGCATACGATAAAGTTTCGAGGAAGGTCTTGTGGATGTATTTGGAGGTTAGGGGCGTTCCGATAGCATACATTAGGGTGAGTAAGGATATGTATGATGATGCTAAGACTCGGGTGAGGACTATGGGTGGTGACTCAGAGCATTTTCCTGTGGTGGTGGGGTTGCACCAGGGATCGGCTCTTAACCCATTTTTATTTGCATTGATATATTGTCGCATCACATCCAAGGGGAGGTGCCTTGGTGCATGCTATTTGTCGATGATATAGTATTGATTGACGAAACGCATAGCGGAGTTAATGCGAGGTTGGAGGTTTGGAGACAGACCTTGGAGTCTAAAGGTTTCAAACTGAGTAGAAATAAGACAGAATACTTGGAGTGCAAATTCAGTAACGGGACCCATGATGCAGACGTAGAGGTTAAGCTTGATGCTCAAGTTATCCCCGAGAGAACGAGTTTTAAGTATCTCGGGTCTATTATCAAGGGTAATGTGGAGATTGATGAAGATGTCGCACATCGCATAGGAGCGGGATGGATGAAGTGGAGGCTCACTTCCGATATTTTATGTGATATAAATATGCCGCTAAGACTTAAGGTTAAGTTTTATCGAGTGGTGGTTCGACCGGCTATGCTGCATGGGGCTGAGTGTTGGCCAGTTAAGAACTACCACGTGCAGAAGATTAGAGTAACATAGGAGAGGATGTTGAGATGGATGTGTGGATGTACCAATAGAGATAGGATTAATAATGAAGCTATCCGGGATAGAGTGGGAGTATCCTCTATGGAGGACAAGATGCGGGAGTCAAGGCTGAGATGGTTCGGATAGTTAAGAGAAGAAGCATTGATGCTCCTGTCAGGAGGTATGAGAGATTGGCTATGGAGAGTTTTAGAAGAGGTCGAGGTAGGCCTAAAAAGTACGAGGGAGAGGTGATTAGGCAGGATATGGCGCTGCTTCAGCTCACTGAGGACATGACCCTTGATAGGAGGGTGTGGAGGTCGAGGATTAAAGTATAAGGCTAGTAGATAGTTTGTAGTTGTTCGCCAATAATCTTATTAGCATGCATGTCTCGTCATATGCTTAGATTTTTTATTACGTTATGTGGTTTTGCTCGCCTCAAGTATTGTATTCTCTGTTGCTATTATTTGGTACTATTTATCCTTTATCTCTCCCTTTTTTTCCTCTTACATCTTTCTTCCTTACTTGCTTTCCTCTTCTTTTTCTTGCCCTTCCTGAGTCGAGAGTCTATTGTAAACAGTCTCTCTACCTGCATTAGGTAGGGGTAAGGTCTTCATACAAACTACTCTCCCCAGACCGCTCCTGTTGGGATCAAACTGGGTATGTTGTTGTTGTTTCCTTCTCTATCATGCGATTTTATTCTATCATTGATGATTAAAACCATTCTATTCTTGTTTTCTCGCAAATGGAGAGAACACACACAACATCACTATCTGAAGCCTCTTGTGGCAGTTACTACCAGGGGCAGAGGTCGAGGTCGTGGTCGAGCTAGAGGCTGAGGCTGAGGCTGAGGCACAGCTCAGCCTAGAGCTCAGGCAATAGAATCTGCAATGGAGCCTCAGATTGATCATGAGGAAGAGGTCACAACTCAAACCGCACCCGTCAGACCAGCTCAGGTCCTAGAGGGATTCATAGCCACTCCAGTACTTCAGGACGCTCTAGTCCGCTTGGTGGGACTTATGGAGAGTGTGGCCCAGATCGGTGCATTTCTAGTAGCACCAGCCGTCTCTCGGACTAGGGGAGGAGCACAAACTCCTACTACTCACACCCCGAAGTAGGCGGCTCCCCTATATCATTTTCTCCGAAATAATTGTATTTATTTCAGACTCTGTTTGTGGAACTTAGACAAGAGGGGTTGCTCTGATGGTAAACAATTGTAAGGTCTGCGTATACACTATCCTCCCCAGACCCCACTAAGTGGGATTATACTGGGTTGTTGATGTTGTTGTTGTCTGTTTGTAGAATTTCTAGTTGCTCGTGTACTCGTGACTTCGAACCCTTGGGGCTAGATATTATCACATGGTTTATGTTAGTACCGTATCAGATTGGGTTTTTGTTTCTCGTTGTATATCGTCATTGTGTTTAAACTGTTAAAAAATTTCTATTTAATTTTCTTACGTCGGCTTGCCTAACAAATGGATGTTAGGCGCCACCACGACCTCGAAGTTCGAGATTTCGGGTCATGACGATCATATTTCTCATGTCCAAATGCCTACTTAATATTGGACAAAATAATTTTGAAGCAGCCACCTACTTCTTCTGCTTATTCCATTAATTTTGGAACATGACCATGTTTCTTTTCTCCCCCCAAAAAATTAGAAGGGGCTATAAATTCATTTAACAATTTTATTTACCACAGAGAATTGATTGTGTTTCTTGGACTATAGTGGTCAAGATGTAAATAATGACAAACAATAAGGATATAGTTGTAGGAAAGTGTAAACAATAATTAAATGGAATAAAAAATAGGGGAAGATACAAGGAATTCTTGGCCAATAGATTCACTTGCACCAAATTCAGAAACCATGGGTTTTTTTATACTTTACACTTGTCTCTAGGAATCATCTACCCACCCTTTCTTTATAACCCACCTCTCTTCCAAACCCCATTTCTCCAAACATTTTCCCACTTTCCCATTCTCTACAAACCAAACAAGGAAATCAAATGGACACTGCAACAAGAAGAGGGCCTTTGTTCTTTGACAAAAACGATGGTCTTGCCTCTCTAGCTATAATAGAAGCTGAGAGTTCAGAGAACAATCATCACAATCACAATCCATTGATTTCTAGGCCTCTTTATCATACTGCTTTACAAAGGAAGAGTAGCCTTAGGAATCTTTCATTCATTTCCTCTTCCTCTTCCTCTTCTTCTTCCTCAATGTCATCTCCGAAATTGGTTGGTGGCAGAAGGTTTTGTGAAACTAGGTTTGAAGAACAACAACCCCATTTCTTGGAAGCTTGTTTTCTTTGCAAGAAACAACTTGGCAGTAACAAAGACATCTTCATGTACAGGTTAGTTTTTGCTTCATTCTTTACATAGGTCAAATGAAATTGAAAATTTTCATTTGGGGGGTGGGTGGGTGGATTTTCTTAAATTTACAGCTGGTCATCTTTTAAAATTATGTTTAGAGAAAAAGCAATCTTTTTAAAGAAACCGAGTAAAGAAATTCTATTTTGCTAATAGACCAGATCATATATAAGTGAATTGGTTATAGCAAGCGTGGATTGGCAAGTTGTGGTTAGGTTTTTTTATTTACGATATTGGACATTTGAATGAGTACAAGAATTTGATTGTTCTATGTTTTTATGATGCAGAGGGGATAATCCATTCTGTAGTGAAGAGTGCAGGCAAGAACAGATAGAAATGGATGAATCCGAGGAGAAAAGATTGAATCATTCAGCTTCGGTAAAGGCCTTGAGAAAAAAAGACCAGAGAAATTCCAGCAACTCTCCCGGTAAAACACAGAATTACCCTTTCCCCAGAGACACGGTAGCTGCTGCTTGACTGAACAAATTGGCCCAAAAAAAACAAAATAACAATATAGGATGGAATCGAAGAAAGCTCATTCCATCAATTATCTACAAACATCAAATAGTTAAAGTAAACAGAAAAAAAAAAGGCTACCAATGAGACAAAGCTCATTTGGTGAAAGCTAAAAGCCGTCCTCGTTATAGAGAAGGATGAAGAAGGAGGAGAGTAAATTAAAGACAAGAGTCTTTAATTCCTTTCCTTTTTTTCCATTTATTAATTCTTCAGTAAAAAAATCATTATGTAAATGATGATATCGAAGTGGAGAGGGTTTTTTTTTTTTTTTTTTTTTTTTTTTGGCTGCTTATGCTATATCGTAACGACAGTGGCTCCTTTTTTGGTGGGCTACTCAAGTCTTTTTTTTTGGTGAAGTTTTTTCACTGATGAAATGTGAAGAAAGGATGGATGTCTAGTTTTCACAACTTCGTCCATAGTTATTTTCTTCTACTTATTTCATTTCAATTTATGTTGATAAGTTACTCGACAAAAGAAAATTACGTTGATGTTCAATTCCTGTCACACAGGGGCGGAGCCACGGTAGTAGTTGCGGGTTCGGCAGAATCCAGTAACTTTTGTTTAAACCTTGTATTTGTATTGAAAAATTCAATGAATATATACAAATTATTAATTTAAAATCCAGTAACTTAAAAGAATTATAATTCCGAACCCACAAGGTTCAAATCCTTGCTACGCCTCTGCTCTCACAGGCGGCTATTCCATAAAGAGATTTTTTTCTAACTATACCATATATAAAATCTTATTACTAACAATGTGCATTGTTTGTTAATTATCCGTCCAGTCCATGTTTACCTAAAATTTTGTACCATTCGACTATTAGGCATTAAAATGGCAGAATATTTCCTAAAAACGGGCTAAAATTAAGGAGAGAATGTTGGTGTTAATTGATTCTACATTAAATTCAATTTTTAAAAAGGGAAAGGAGATTTCTCATTTGCGTAGTTTTCTCCAGAACTACAATTCAAATTCTTGAAAAAAAAAAAGAACAAACAATTCAAATTTTCGAGTTTCAACAACTCAAAGTTGAAAAAATCTGTTCTTCGTCGTTTCTTCTATCAAATTGTCGCGCATATATATCTCTTCATCATCTTTTCTTCTCTCAATCTAGAAATCCAAAAAAATATCAACAACAACAACAAATCATGTCCAAAATAGCAACCTGAAGGCGGTTAAAATCTTGACAACCTGAAGGCGGCCATAACAATTGCTTTTCCATGATTTCTGAAGCTGGTTGCTCTACCTCGGCCATAAAATAATGTTGACTACAAAATTTTCTCTTCATCTACAAATTTTCTACAAAAAATTTACACATAAACTACGAATCAGTTTACGTATGTATAAAGCAGTATTGTTATTAAGGGTATCTACAAAAGGGATTTTTACATTCCTATGCCATATACGAAACTTTATTACCCTCAATGTTTAAGGTTTGATTTAATTACAAACCCGTATACCAAATTACCAATCATATACCATACTTAATTAAGGGTCCAATTAATGAACAGTTTTTACTCCTTAATTAAAGGTATCCATATATCCCACGTTTCTCTCTCCTAATTACTCACCCCACCCACGTTTTTACCCATACCCCTTTAAATGTATCCATATTTAAATGCTCTGGGAGCTTTGCCTCTTTATCAGCGTACGATTCCATAAAGAAATCAAATCTCCCTTGAAGCTATTTCCAACGAAGCCATTATAACCCAGCCTAATATAATTCCAAAATGAAGCTTTCCTGCAAGTAATTGAAAAAGCCCAAATGCCATGAGAAATATAAAAGGTCATGACAGATCAGCATCTTCGTGAAGATCTGATTTGACGCGGAAGGGATTGTGAATACTAAGTGTTTTTTGGTAAATTTATTTTGTGTTAATTTACTATGTTGTTGGTAGATCTCTATGATGGAGATAGAAATGTATTCTGTGGGAAAAAACAGGTAGTTCGCCGATGGGTTGCGAGAGTAGGTGCTGCATCCATTTAATTGTAGTATAAATATAGTAATTTTATAGATACCCTTAAAAATAATACTGCTCTATACAATACTTAAACTAATTTATAGTTTATTTGTGGATATGTTGTAGAAAATTTTGTAGTCAATATTTTTTTTCAACATAGATTGTAGTTTAATTGTAGTATACATGTAGTAAATTTTATAGATACCCTTAAAAATAATACTACTTTATACACACGTAAATTGATTTGTAGTTTATTTGTAGATGTTTTGTAGAAAATTTGTAGATGAAGAGAAAATTTTGTAGTCAATATTTTTTTCAACATAGATTGTAGTTTAATTGTAGTATATATGTAGTAATTTTGTAGATACCCTTAAAAACAATACTGCTTTATACACATGTAAACTGATTTGTAGTTTATTTGTAGATTTTTTGTAGAAAATTTGTAGATGAGGAGAAAATTTTGTAGTCAATATTTTTTTATGGCCGAGGTAGAGCAACCAGCTTCAGAAAATCGTGGAAAAGCAATTGTTATGGCCGCCTTCAGGTTGTCAAGATTTTAACCGCCTTCAGGTTGCTATTTTTTTGTTGTTGTTGTTGTTGATGTTTTTTTGGATTTCTAGATTGAGAGAAGAAAAGATGAAGAAGAGATATATATGCGCGACAATTTGATAGAAGAAACGACGAAGAACAGATTTGTTCAACTTTGAGTTGTTGAAACTCGAAAATTTGAATTGTTTGTTCTTTTTTTCCGAGAATTTGAATTACAGTTCTGGAGAAAAATACGCAAATGAGAAATCTCCTTTCCCTTTTTAAAAATTGAATTTAATGTAGAATTAATTAACACCAAGATTCTCTCCTTAATTTTAGCCCGTTTTTAGGGAATATTCTGCCCTTTTAATGCCTAATAGTCGAATGGTACACAATTTGTAGGTAAAACATGGACTGAGCGGGTAATTAACAAACAATGCACATTTTTGGTAATAAGGTTTCATATATGGTATAGTTAGAAAAAAAATCCCTCTACAAAATTACTACATGTATACTACAATTAAACTATAATCTATGTTGAAAAAAAATGTTGACTACAAAATTTTTTCTTCATCTACAAATAAACTACAAATCAGTTTACGTGTGTATAAAGTAGTATTATTTTTAAGGGTATCTACAAAATTACTACATGTATACTACAATTAAACTATAATCTATGTTGAAAAAAATATTGACTACAAAATTTTCTCTTCATCAACAAATTTTCTACAAAATATCCACAAATAAACTACAAATTAGTTTAAGTATTGTATAAAGCAGTATTATTTTTGAGGGTATCTACAAAATTACTACATTTATACTACAATTAAATAGATGCAGCACCTATTCTGGCAACCCATCGGCGAACTACCTGTTTTTTCCCACAAAATACATTTCTATCTCTATCATGGAGATCTACCAGCAACATAGTAAATTAACACAAAACAAATTTACCAAAAAACACTTAGTATTCTCAATCCCTTCCGCGTTAAATCAGATCTTCACGAAGATGCTGATCTGTCAGGGCCTTTTATATTTCTCATGGCATTTGGGCTTTTTCAATTACTTGCAGGAAAGCTTCATTTTGGAATTATATTTAGGCTGGGTTATAATGGCTTCGTTGGAAACAGCTTCAAGGGAGATTTGATTTCTTCATAGAATTGTACGCTGATAAAGAGGCAAAGCTCCCAGAGCATTTAAATATGGATACCTTTAAAGGGGTATGGGTAAAAACGTGGATGGGGTGAGTAATTAGGAGAGAGAAACGTGGGATATATGGATACCTTTAATTAAGGAGAAAAAACTGCCCATTAATTAGATCCTTAATTAAGTATGGTATATGATTGGTAATTTCATATAAGGGTTCGTAATTAAATCAAACCTTAAACATTGAGGATAATAAGGTTTCATATATGGCATAAGAATGTAAAAATCCCATCCATAAAGCACCTAAAACAATTGTTTTAGGCCCCATATTTGTGAGGGTCTCGTTTTTTGTTACACCTAATAAATTATGTATAACTTTAAAAAGAGTTTTGTAAAGTGAAAACGCTTGATTTCTTTCTTTAACAAATATAGAGAAAAGGATTTGCAATTGATATGATTTCTACCAAGAAAATTGCATTTGAAATGAATATTGAACCTCAATTTCGTAAGAAACGTGTAATATATAGAAAGTAACAATTTGATGCGAACGTTGATAATGAAATCTCAAAATCTCGAAGAGTCCTTTATAGTTGATTAGTTTTATACTTAATAAACAAGGTTATTTTTTCACTTCAAAATAAATTCGAACAATTCAAAGCATATGAATATATTTTTGATTGTCTATCAATAAAAACTAAGATCACTAGATATTGAAATTTTTTAAAAAAATATTCCCTTAATCTTGAATTTTCCTTAAAGCATAATAATCAATTCGATATTGATGGTTTAGATTTATTTCCTGAATTAAAAGTATTAAGGAAAATAGTACATTTAGAAGATAACAATTTAATTAATACACTTAATCAAATAAAAAGAGTTGATTTTTTTTCAAATGCCTAAATTGCTTATGGAATAATGTTCATAACTCATGTTACCGTTGCTTTAGCGAATGGAAGTTTTCAAAATTAATATTGATAAAATCTTACCTAAGAACAACAATGTCACAACTCACAAGAAAGGTTAAATGAATTAGCTATATTGTCAATTGAGAAAAAACTTATTAGGAGTTATTGATTATAAGAAAATTATTAATAACTTTGTATCTAAGAAAAGCTAAAAAAGGACAACAACAACAATATACCCAGTATTATCCCACACTGTGAAGTCTGAAGAGGATAGTGTGTATGCATACCTTACCCTTACCTTATGATTTTAGATAAAAAACTAAAAAATAAACTTCAAATAAATAATAATAAATAATAAATAAAAGTTAAGGCTCCTTGTTTGACTTTAGGCCACAAAATTCGTAGGGCTGCCTCTTTCCTCTAAATTAAAGGCTATTCCTTTTGTTACTACCAACCCATGTATCGTGTATTATGTTTATCATCATCATCTCACCTTTGACCTGTATAGACTTTCAAATAATTGTCACTCAACTGGATATGGTTTAAAGATACATGATAATTGATATCACAAATTGGTGTCTCACTAATTAATTAGGGCTACCTTTTTCGGACTATGCACGTGATTATCAGATTAGTCCCATGTCCGATGGCTTATAATACCCCTATTCCTTAGTAATTTAAACGATATAATTCAATCTAGTATACCTATATTCGTGCAGAAAAAAAGATACTTAGAAAATTTTAGTTAAATAATACCAGTTCTAAAAAGACAAAAAGGCATAGTATATCAAAGGAGTAAATTAAAAAAGGAAATATACAAGAATCATAACAGGTGCTTAAGATTATATTTCATCAAAATATTAGTAGTACGTAATTATTTAATCCTCCTAGCTAGCAGCAAATATGTTGTATGCGTGTCATATCCTGACTTTGAGAATTTCAAAGTTATATGCGGTCGACATCGAATGTCTTCGACCTATATATACTTGAGGATCGTCAGAAGTCCGAGTCCAGGTAAGGCCAGGTTCGAGTTTGAGGGACGAGACCTGAGTTCGAAGGCGAAGCACGATGTATATCAAGGTCGGGTGTGTTCTACCCCGAAATAGTACCGTCATGGATTTGTACCAGAACGAACTAGATTCCAGCCACGCCCCCAAAGTCATGGCACAAATCACGAAATAGGATTATACAATTCCGTACTAGGCGGTTAGACAGCTGTACCAAGAATATTCTCTACTGTAAATGAAAATATTCCTTATTTAGGGTTCCCCATTATATAAAGGGGACCCCAATCATTTGTAAGATCATCTTTTATTGAGCAAAGAATATACTCTATACTTTTTGTCTGATGTTCATCGAAATTGTCCCTTAGCTTAATTATTCTTACTTTGATTTTCCTACGAAATTGTTCTTACTGCCCTAACCTACCCCGAGGTCACCGTCTCGAGGTTACTGCTGCCAAGTAACATTAGTTTGATTCACTTCTATCTTTCATTTCTACTTCATATTTCTTGATTCTTAATTGGTATTGAACTAAATCACATATCTTTAAAACTACAAAATAAATTTAATTGTTACTCGTATTTTCGAGATAAACAGTTTGGCGCTCACCGTGGGACTAAAGATAATAGTAATTATTTCTTTACTGATTCTTATTACACACGTTATCTTTACGCTTTTTGTTGTCAAGAATCTTTGATTTTTAGGCTGAAACATGTCTAACTCACAAAATGCACCTGTTCATGACAATGATGGTCTTGGAGAGAACTAAGAATGTAGGGATCGGTGTGCCACCAATAAACCTTGGGGAAGTGCCAAACATGGAACCAGTTGATGTTGATTCTCATATTGCTATAAATACCAGCCTATGCATAGACCCCGAAGGGAGCGTACGCAAGGATGCTCAACTAGGGTAACAAGGAACGCCAGGAGCATGGGAGGGAGGAGTTAGCCTCCAAGTGATATTTGAGATGTTGCAGGCTCAGCAAATCGCCATCGCTCAACTTCAAAGTCAGAATAAGACCCCGAGGGTACCTGAACATGAAAACAACCGACGTGCTGGACCAACGCCGGAAGGACCAAATGGATACAGCTCAGGGACTAACCCTACAATTATGAAAATGCTCGAAGAGCTCACTAAGAGGATCGAATTTGGAAAAAAGAAAATTGAGGAGATAAGAAGGTGGAGACTTATAACTCCCATGTAGACCAGATACCGGGGGCATCTCCAGTCTTGAAACGTCTTGATGCCAAGAAGTTCATACAAAATAATTCCCTCAGAGCGCAGCCCCGATGCCCATTCCTAAGAAATTCCGCATGCACTATATACCCAAATATCACGAGACAATCGACCCTAATGAACATATTACTTCATACACTTGTGGGATCAAAGGAAACGACCTGAATGATGATGAAATCGAGTTAGTATTGTTGAAAACGTTTGGGGAAACACTCTCAAATGGAGCTTTGATTTGGTATCACAACTTAGCTCCTCACTCTATTGATTCATTTGCTATGTTAGCAGTCTCCTTTATTAAAGCCCACGCCGGGGCCATAAAGGTGGCTACGAAAAAGCCGGATGTCTTTAAAATAAAATAAAGAAATGACGAGATGTTAAGGGAGTTCGTGTCCAGGTTTCAGATGGAAAGAATGGAACTGCCGCCGGTTTCCAACGACTGGGTAGTACAGGCGTTTATGCAGGGTTTGAACGAGCGATTCTCAATTGCTTCTCGACAACTAAAGCAGAACTTGATTGAGTATCCAACTGTGACATAGTCAGATGTGCACAACCGTTACCAGTCAAAATCAGGGTTGAGGACGACCAATTAGGATCCCCCTCGGGTTCAATTCATCCTAACAGGTTCGTGGCCAAGCCCCCTAGGGATACGAACAGGGATTCGAGATCAAACAGGTAAAGGTATCAGCCATATGCCGATCGAAGGAACAGTGGCTCAAGCCGTAACATTCCTCGGAGCGATCGGAGAAGCGATCGAGGGCAAAGTTCTCGGGGACTCATGAGTAAGAGCGGGTTCGATAAACATACCGACCCTACGGAGGCTCCCCGACTATCAGCATATAACATTAGAGCGGATGCATCAGGGATCGTGTCGCCTATTAGAAAAATGAAAGACACCAAATGGCCGAGGTCCATACAAACCAATCCCTCTTAAAGAAACCCGAACTGGACACCTTCGAGAATTTCTAAGTAATTGCACCAAGAACTACTTCAGGGAGAGAGATGCAAGGAAAAATGAGCAAGAAGAACCACAACACGTGATCCACATGATCATTGGATTGCTTATTGATAATAAGGATTGCTTTGCTTGGTCCCATTTAGATATGACAAGAATTCTGCCAGAAATCACCACGCATCGGCTGAGCATCGATCCCAGGTTCAAACCGGTGAAGCAAAAAAGGAGACCTCAGTCCGAGGTAAAACATGCCTTCATAAAAGATGAGGTAACCAAACTTCTTAAAATAGGATTCATTCGGGAGGTAAAGTACCCCAAGTGGTTAGCAAATGTAGTAGTAGTTTCGAAAAAGGAAACAAACTTAGGATATGTGTAAATTATAAGGACCTAAATAAAGCATGTCCGAAAGATTCTTTCCCACTGCCGAATATCGACCGAATAACCGATGCCACGGTTGGCCACGAGACCTTAACTTTTCTCGATGCCTACTCCGGGTACAATCAAATTAAGATGAACCTGGAAGATGAGGAGAAACTTCATTTATTACTATATTTGGAACTTACTATTATAACATCATGCCCTTCGGGCTTAAAAATGCCAGAGCAACGTACCAATGCTTAGTTAACAAAATGATCGAATAACAGATAGGTAAAACAATGGAAGTCTATATTGATGATATATTGGTTAACTCCCTGCGCGCAGAGGACCATTTGTAGGAAACATTTGAAATCTTGAGGAAATACAACATGAAGCTTAACCTGGAGAAATGTGCCTTCGGAGTCGGTTCAAGCAAATTCCTTGGCTTCATAGTGTCAAATCGGGGTATCGAGATTAACCACGATAAAATCAAGGCCATCCAGTTAAGGTCGTGGATAGCGTGAAAGCCGTGCAAAGGTTAATAGGTCGAATAACTGCTTTGGGCCGGTTCATTTCGAGGTCATCAGATCAAAGTCACTATTTCTTTTCTTTGCTAAAAAAGAATAAGGATTTTGCGTGGACCCCTAAATGCCAATGAGCCTTAGAAGAATTAAAACGGTATCTATCGAGATGGACTTTGCTTCACAACCCGAAGATAGATGAAAGGCTTTATCTGTACTTGTCAGTATCGGAGATAGCGCTAAGTGGGGTACTGGTTCGAGAAAAGCAAGATACGCAATTTCATTTTTATTACATGAGCCGTAGTCTAGGAGATGCTAAAACTAGGTAACCTCGCTTAGAAAAATTAGCACTTGCATTAATAAGTGCATCCGAAAGTTGAAACCATATTTTCAAAGTCATCATATATGTGTGTTAACTACTTACCCCCTGCAGAATGTTTTGTAGAAGCCCGAGTTTTCAAGGCGATTGGCTAAAAGGGCCGTCAAGCTTAGCGAGTACGATATCGAATATCAACCCAGAACCGCCATCAAGTCTCAAATCCTAACTGACTTCGTGGCGGATTTCATGCCAACCCTCGTACCCGAAGTAGAGAAAGAACTCTCTTTAAGCTATAGTACGACATCCGAGGTATGGACCCTCCTCATAGATGGTGCCTCGAACGTGAAAGGGTCCGGGCTTGGAATTGTCTTGAAGCCACCCACATGTGATATCATTAGGCAATCTATTAAATCCCTAAGATTAACTAACAATGAGACCAAGTATAAGGCTATGATTGTAGTTCTTGAGCTCGCTAAAAGTTAGAAGCAGAAATCATCGAGGCCAAGTGCGATTCGCTATTGGTTGTAAACCAAGTGAACAAAAGTTTTGTGGTCCGGGAGATAGAATGCAACAGTACTTGGATAAACTACAGGTAACTCTGAACCACTTCAAGGAGTGGACTCTGGATCACGTGCCTCGAGAGCAAAACAGCAAGATCGATGCGCTTGATAATCTTGGATCTTTTGTCGAAGAAGATGACATCGTCCCGGGGGCCATTGTCCAATTATCAAGGTCTGTGGTAGAAGAGGGTCATGCCGAGATAAATTTAACAAGTCTTATATGGGACTGGAGGAATAAGTATATTGACTAATTAAAAAACGAAAAACTCCCATTGGACCACAAAGAGTCGAGGGCCCTACGAGCTAAGGCTGCTAGGTTTGCATTAGATGAGGATGGAACATTATATAGGATGACATTCGATAGGCCATTGGTGGTATGTTTGGGGCCGGGGGATACTGATTATGTCCTTAGAGAAATCCGCAAAGGTACTTGTGGGAATCATTTCGGCGCCGAGTCCTTGGTTCGCAAAATTATCAGAGCAGGTTACTATTGAGATATCATGGAAGAAAATACTAAATAATTTGTCAAAAAATGTGATAAGTGTCAAGGATTTGCACCAATGATCCATCAGCCCAGGGAACAACTCCATTCAGTCCTGTCACCGTGGCCTTTCATGAAATGGGGGATGAATATAGTCGGCCCTATATCAATGGCCCCAGGTAAAAGCCAATTTATTCTATTTATGACTGATTATTTTCTAAGTGGGTGGAAGCACAGGCCTTCGAGAAGGTCAGAGAAAAAGAAGTTATCGACTTCATTTGGGACCATTTCATATACCGGTTCGGGATACCTGCCGAGATTGTGTGTGGCAACGGAAAACAATTCATCGACGACAACGTGACGGAGTTCCTCGAGGCACACAAAATAAAGAGGATCCTATCGACTCCATATCACCTAATTGGAAATGAACAGGTTGAGTCAACAAATAAAACTATCATTCGAAACTTGAAGAAAAGATTGGACGATGAGAAAGGAAAATGGAGAGAAGTTCTACTTGAGGTCCTTTGGGCATATCGGATGACATCGAAGTCCAGCTCGGGGGCCACTCCATTTTCCTTGGTGTATAGTTCCGAGGCCCTTATCCCCGTCGAGGTTGGAGAACCCAGTGCCAGGTTTCGACATGCGTTAGAGGAGTCAAATCACGAGGCTATGAATGCTAGCATCGAGTAATTAGATGGAAGGCGAGAAGTGGCGTTTGTTCGGATGGCTGCACAGAAGCAAAGGACTGAAAGATACTACAATAGAAGGACTAATCTTTGACACTTTGGAATCGAGGACTTAGTTCTACGAAAGGTCACCCTCAACATGCGAGACCTTAATGAAGGGAAACTAGGCTCGAATTGGGAAGGACCGTACTGAGTCCTCGGAATTGTCTGTAAAGGGTCTTACAAACTTAGCACAATGGAAGGTGAACAACTGCCAAACAAGTGGAACATATCGTTACTCAAACGATACTACTACTAAGGTATGACTTTATCCTTTGTCCATTCGAGTTTAAAACTAACTTATTACAGATTTTTGGTCGAAGCCAACGAAGATACGCGATCTCGAAGATACCCTTTTTACACGAAGACCTTAGGTTTTAAAGCATACCTTGCACTCTTTTTTCCTTAGCTCGAATTTTGTCCCAAATGTGTTTTACCAGCAAGGTTTTTCATGAGGCAACAATTATGTGCTACCTAAGGAGAACTCAATAGTGTCCATGGCTTCTTTTCAATCAACCTCGAATACTGGGGGCATTCCCCCTCGGAGATTGTATTTTCAAGGAAAACACTTCATGCCTAAGAGGGCCTCGATAGGAAAACATTGTAAAACAGTGATGAATTGTGTCTATACAGAATAATCAAGCTCGGACAGCAAAGCATGTATGTATGTATCAATTATTTGAAGAAGCATTTTGTTAATATCAAAAACACTTTTTGTCTCAAAGAAGTCTACTATTACACGAACTCTACACTTATAATCCTACGGGAAACGGCTCAAGAGCCAAAGCATAAAAGCACCCCTGAATACTCGGGGACTGCCATCGACAGTCAGTACATCCGAATCATCGAAAACTCAAACTTATAAGACCTCAAACGGGTGCCCTCTCGAAATAAAAGCCAAGGCCAATATACTTAGGGACTAACTTTTCGACCAAGTTCGGAAAGTTATCGGGAAATAAGTCCAAGTGACATACCCGAAGGCTACGGCCATACTAAAGACTACGGTCATATAAAGGCTACGACCAAAATAATGAGGCTTAGATACATTCGACTTCCGCTATAAATTAAAGGCGATCAAACATTTTGTAAAAATTGGTTAAATCAGCCTACCCTCGGCAAAAGCAAAATATAAAGTGCTTCAATAAATTTAGCCCCCAAAAAATCTGAGGGCCTCGATAAATTTAGCTCTCGAATAATCCAAGGGCTTCGATAACGTCAGCCTTCGGAAATACCTTAAAAGGTATTCAATTATGTTTGCATAGACAAATTACTAATAAGGTTCCGATACGTCGAACCTCAGAAAAACCCAAACGGGTACAAAAAACATATGCTAAGGCATACAAAATTTTTACAAAGTCTTTTAGCCAAAAATAGGGAAAAAGTATAGCCACTTTAAAGGCCGAATCAGCCTAACCTAAAGAGCCTAAGGGCCAACCTAAAGATCCTAAGGGCCGACTTAAAGAGCCTAAGGGCAAACTTAAAAGATCTTAAGGGCCAAACCATATAGAGGGTATTATTTTGATCAATAAAAATCTAAGGGTTTATTATGTTCTGAGTCCGAATCAATGCTCAGACCGATTGTTTGAATTATTGAAGCCTTCCGCAAATATAAAATTCGACACAAGTTAAGGATACATCGAAAATATACTTTTTATTCATGGGGGGTGTTTTACAAAACATATTTATGACACCCGTGGAGGGCCCTTGCACAGAAAAGAAAATGAACACCTAATCTATTTTCGGGGTCATACCCGCGAAAGTGTCATCTTCAGAAACTACACCTTCAACACCTCTATCTTTGGGAGCTTCCTCTCCCTCGGGAACATATTCTTCATTTTCTCCATCCCTAGAGCCACTGGCTACGTCCTCATCATCAGAGGAGACAAGAAACCTTGCATCGGTTTCCTGTACCTTTGCCTTGGCTATCTCCTCGGCAAGATTGAACCCCCGTGCATGGATTTCTTTGAGACTCTCCCTCCGGGCTTGGCATTTAGCCAAATCATTGCTTCATTTTCCCCGGTCGAAGGCTTCCCTCAACTCATATTAAACGGCCGCAACATCCCTTAAGTATATAATAATGGATTTATCAGCCGCAACCTTCTTCTTCTCAGCTTCAGCCTTATCCTGTACAACTTTAGCCTTGGCTTGTACAGTTTCGGCCCGGGCTCTAGCGAGCTCAGCCTCCTACTCCTTGATCTTCTTGGCCCGAGACATACCCTTCGCTTCAATACCTCAGAGCTGGGTTTCGGCTGAGGACAGTGGGCCGTAACAACTTCTTTATCGTCAACAAATTGATCCATGTTCTTCTTCCACCAATGACAATTTTAACTTGATCAACCTCGCTCTGGAGCTACCCAATTATCTCTAGCTTTTGCTGCAGTTGAGATATCGAAGTCTTAGCCTTTGAAGTAGGGCCAAGAAGGCCGTACTCTAATAAAATCCCAGTTTCCTACTCATCTAGCTCAGACTCGCTTTTTTGAGCTTTAGCCAATGCATTCCGAAGATCCTTAAGCTCCCGTTCTTTTTGGCTACAGAGGAGCCTTAGGGCCTTCACTTCACCCGAAACTTTGCTTTAGCTTGGCCTCACATTGGCTCAGCTCATCTCTAAACCTTATGATGGCCTATATGTGGAATGGAGATATATCAGTCAAAATAAAAGAAAGAAAAGAGAAAATTACAATAATGAAAGTAAGTACTTACCTGGGAGAGGAGATGTTGAGCCTCTTCGAAGATGGTGGATGCATAGTTAAGGTCATTGGCATCCTTAATCCCAGCGTAACAACCCTAAAAGGGATCTTTCTCGAGGACCTTGCTCGGATCGGGCATACGCAGAGTGTTGGCTTCCTCGATTTCCCCCTCGAAATAAGTTGGAAAAGAAAGGGAGTGGCCTATTGTCGCGGCCCAATCTCTTCACTTGGGGCATTCTTATTAGCTTTGGGGGTCTCAGCATTTGCCCCCTTCGTATAATTGTTAAAGATGGAGGGACGATCTCAACCTCCAGGGACATGGGGGCCTTGCCCGCATCTTTTTTCGAAGTTCCCTCACCACAAGATAAGGTCTCTGGGACGGAGGGCTTGGCGGCCTCTATAGGTTTCCTGGTTCGAGGCACCAGTGCTGACTCTTCATCATCATTTTCTTCGTCACCCGGGGAACAAGGGGCCGAATCCGTGCCCATTTGAGCAAACCTCTTCCGCAACCTTCGAGTAGGGGTTTTCTTATCCTGAGGGTCTTCGGGATTTGAAACCCTCTTCCTTTTATTGTCCTTCTCCAATTTCGGAATCGAAGGCTTGGTCTTCTCCCCGGATGGAGCCGATCTCATCTCAGATACATCCCCAAGGCCTGCGCAAGTAAACATGAGTAAATTGACACCACTGGTATATAAGAAGTACTTAAAACTCGGGAAAGCATTTACCATAGTTCTTGGCCTCCCATTGGCCTTTCGCTAATTCACGCCACTTGAGCTCATCATAGGAAGAGGTGGCAACTAACGTTTGGACCCAATCCTCGAGGTCTGGCACATCGAGGGACACCCAAGCATTGGCTGCCAAAAGAAGGGAAAAGGCATTATGAGAATGTGAAAGCAGAACATGAATAGATACCGAGGAAAATAACTCCACTTACGATTAAAGTTCCACCTTTCCGGGAATGGCATTTTGTCCTCGGGGATAACATCTAAAGTTCTTACTCTGACAAACCGGCTTATCTAACCTCGATTTTTGGTCTCGTCAATACTGGCAAAGATGGCTTTTGTTGTTCGACGTTTCAACTTGATGAGACCTCAAAATAGCTGGGGCCGATACAATCAGATTAGGTGGCTGAGGGTGAATTCTAACCCCTTATCCTTTTCGAAAAAGAAGCACAACATGATCACGATACGCCAAAAAGAAGGGTAAATCTGACCGAAGGTGACTTCGTATGTTTTACAGAAGTCAATCACCACCAGATCGAGGAGACCCAGTGTGAAGGGATAAGTGTAAATACTTAAAAACCCCTCCACATGGTTAGTAATGCTTTCCTCGGGGCTGGAGATCTGAATCACGACCTCATCTCCCTAGCCACAGTCCTTCCTCGCATCCCTGATGAGCTTCTTCGATATCAAGCTAATATATCGATATGCATGCTCACATCGGCCTAGGACGTCGGGGGGATTTTCAATACTAAAGTCCTTCTTGATTACACAAGGGTCGGGGGGTGATTTCCTCAAGAGTTGGCGGCACCACCAGTTTGGCCGATCGGGAAGTAGAAGAAGATGACACTTTATCCTTTTTGGGGACCGTTTTAGAAGTTTTAGCCATCACTGTAAGTAAAGAATACGGGTTGCACAGGGATGTGGTATTTTCTACAAAGGCTTGGCATTTTTCGGCGCTTAAAACGGCAGTGGAAATGGGTGATTAGAGAAAGAGATGAAGATAAGGAAGGTAAAAAGAAAGAGTAAAGTTCTTTACTCAGAGGAATCACTTCAAATTCATAGAAAGGAAATGACGCTTCAATGGCGCTAGTGGCCGATCAATACTGGCATGCATTCAATATTTTAGAAAGTAGATCGACGGGATGTTTCGGTCACTTCGAACGCCCGCATCACAGAAATGACGTCATTACTAAAGACTTCGGGAAAACTAGGATAAAAAACTTTTCTTATCATCTTACTCTGAGAAACGCGGGGACTATCTGTATACGGTCGAGATCGAATGCCTTCGATCTATATATACTTGAGAGGCCGTCAGAAGTCCGAGTCCGGGTAAGGCCAGGTTCGAGCTCGAGGGACTAGACCCGAGTTCGAAGGAGAAGAACGATGCATATCGAGGTCGGGTGTGTTCTACTCCGAAATAGTACTGTTATGAATTTGTACCAGAACGAACTAGACTCCAGCCACGTCCCGAAGTCATGGCATAAATCACGGAATAGGATTCTAGAATTCCGTACTAGGCAGTTAGACAGCTGTACCAAGAATATTCCCTACTGTAAATGGAAATATTCCTTATTTAGGATTCCCCCAATATATAAATGGCAGCCCAATCATTTGTAAGATCATCTTTTACTGAGCAAAGAATATAATCTCTACTTTTTGCGTGATGTTCATCAGAATTGTCCCTTAGCTTAATTGTTCTTACTTTGATTTTCCTACTTAATTGTTCTTACTTCCCTATGCCACCCCGAGGTCACCGTCTCGAGGTTACTGCTGCCAAGTAACATTGGTTTGATTCACTTTTATCTTTCATTTCTACTTTATATTTCTTGATTCTTAATTGGTATTGAACTGGATCACACATCTTTAAAACTACAAATAAAATTTAATTATTACTCGTATTTTCGAGGTAAACAAAAGTCGACACAATAAATTTTAGAATATGAAAGTGGAGAGGTTCATTAATTTAATCAACTACTACTTAGTATCTTGCCGTTAAACCACATAAAGCTTGAGGAGCTGGAACATTGCAGGAATGCACCTTAAGGAGTATAGCGAAATAATTGAGAAGAAAAGATTTTTAAAAGCACAATAATTTATATGGAAAGATGTTAGAGGGAAACATTACTCTCATCTATATTCTTTGTCTTTTTAGGTTTTTGTATATTTATAATTAAAAAAATTAGTAGGATTAATTATGAAAGTATTTGTCCCTCCGGTTCAATTTATGTGAATTTATTTCTTTTTTGGTCCGTTCTTTAAATATCTCAATTAATTAATACTTTACTAGTAATTGAAACCTTTAAGATAGATCCCGGAAAATAATAATGAATGATAGCTTCTTAGTTTTATAAAACGATAAATATTTTTAAACAAATTTTCAAACCTATTAAAATTTGGCGTTGAAAGTTTTTTAATTGTAGTAGATGAAAGTAGGGAATTATGGTATCATTAAATTACTCATTGCAAATACGATGAGAAAAGCGTAGGTCCATTGTGATTTGGGAGGATTATTGAGGTCTCACGTGAGAATATGCATAGGCATAAAGCTTATGTGATTTCGATTGGGTATAAAGCGCTTAAGAAAGATTTTCTTTTATTATAATTTTAAATATATCATAATATTATATGGTCTTAATTTTTTTTGATGTTATCCTAAAGATTTTAAATTTCATAATCTTAAATATGTTATAATATTTGTGTGATTATAAAATTTTATTATTAAAATAAAGAAAATATTTTAATTTAATTTGTTTTTAAATTTTTGTATGGAATGTAGGGAGAATATAATTTTCTTTCTTCTCTGTTTTTTATACTCAGGAAACTTCCATCTGATGCAATAAAAAGTGGGAGTAAATTTTTTGGAAGATCTTGTTAGAATATGCGCAGCGGAAGCAAGCATACAACCAGACGTCAAATACATGTGAACTAGACAACGCAATAATAATGAGATTAGAAGCACTAACCTCTTGAAGTAGTTGCACAAACTTTCCAAGCATCAAGAATCCAGGACTGTCGTCTTCTGCTATTTTTCTAGTAAAACCTTGGATGATTTTGCTATTGGGTGGGCAAGAACAATACAACTAAAAGTTAATTAATTAGGTGAAACTAGTCTTCATTTAATTGACCCAAAATTAAGCCATGATAGGACTCAAAAACGTGTAGGATTCTACTAGAATCCTACTCTAACTCAAAATGATAACTTTTCTCCCAAGCTACTTTTTACCAAGTCTGTCCAGGTTTTTACTAGGTATAGCAGAGACCACAAAAATAATAAAAGGCTACTAATTATAGTATTAATTCGAAATTAGCATGAATTAATTCTTACTATAATTAATTACAATTTATTCCACTAAAAAACTGCAATTGAACTCCTCAATATGAATTTCGAAAATTCATCAACACTTATTTTAACTTCCCATGTTAAGATTTCAAATACTAGTTAATTAAATTACCACTGAAAATTTAATTTAATTAACTAATTAAATCCTTTATAATTCTCTTAAACCATTTCATGTGACGGATACAAAATTCACCGGCCGGGTTTTCACATGAAAACTTATTAGCTTACATAAAGGGGTATCATCAAACCCAAAAGCGAGCCATGAATTCTATCAACTAATTATTATTCACAAATATTATTCGTTATTGTCCAATCTATTAGGCATATACTAACTCTAAATAGAGTCGTACCTTTTGATAAATCAAAACAATAAACAAATTACATTGATCATAATAATTATATCAAGATTAGGAGTATAAGCTCATTTAATGAATTAGAGAGACTGTTTTATATATTCAGTACAAAAATATCTTTTCTCTACTTGGTCCGCTTAATATACACTGAGTATACTAGCACAAGAAGTTGGAGTAAAACTACTTCCATAATTAAGACAAATTATACAATAATCTTGTGCTACAATCATCAAGATATTTTGTCCAACAATATCTTTGATTGTGAACATAGTTTATTAATTATGAAAACCAACAATTTAATCTTCGCATGAGCTAAGACTCCATACAATAAATTGTCTACTACATAACTAAAATGACACACATGTAACAAATGATCTATTTAAAACAGTACTTTATTGAATTGAATAAATTAAATAAACAATTATTCCATA
>MU681623.1:25172-54391 GCA_026770625.1 Nicotiana glauca
ATATATATATATATATATATATATATATATATATATATATATATATATACACACCTTCGTCGACCATTATTTGTTTAAGTTATTGAATGGACGACTATTTGAATTAATTCTTAAAAAAAGAGAAAACAGACAAATGCAAGAAGGTGTTTGGATTGGCTTAAAAGCTGATTAAACCAGCTTAAAAGTACTTTTGGGCTTATTTGAGTATTTGGATAGACCGTAAAATTGCTTTTAAACCAAACACTTTTAAGCTAAAATATTCGGAACAAATTAAAAGTAATAAATTGGGATTGCCCAGCTTATAGCTTTTTATGTTTGACAAAGTTGGGATTGCCCACCTTACTTTCACTTTTTCTAAACCCCAAAATTACCATTCCCTTAATAATTAAATGCATTTTTTCAGTTCTGATCAGCATTGTCCATCTTGTCTATGCTACAGTCATTCTCCAAAACTTAAGTCAATTTCTTAAAGTTTTTAACGTGAAGCAAATAATAGTTTTTAAAATAAATGTTTGATACATTTCAATATTTTGTATATATTATTCTTTTAGCTTCTTCTTTTTTGGGCTCCATAACATTTCTTTTTATGTCGTTGAATCCTTCCTTTTTTTTAATTGACGTAACTATATTCTAAAATTAAACCATTCAACATTTTATCCCATAATTTGAAGTTATCAAAGGAAAAAAATATTTTTTTGGTCAAATTGTTAATTATCGGATGTTATTTAAATAAAAAATTTATATTCAGACAATCAGTTTAAATTGCAAGTGAATTAAATTATAAATTATTAGTAGATGTGTCAACTTAGAATAAAATATTATAGTAATCATCTTCTTTATAATTTTAACGGCTTTAAAGATATTTTTGTCATTTTAACCAGCACTTGTTTATCCAAACACTTTAACAACTTTTTTTCATCTTTAACACTTTTATCCAAACACATAACTGCTTATTTATAAAACAAGCTCCAACTCTTAAAAAGTGCTTTTAAACACTTATGCTTAAAAATAACCTTTTTAAGCCAATCCAAACGGGCTCTAACTAATTGTTGCTCAAGATAATCCAAGTGTTTTTCAATCTTCTTGGGCACTCTTTTGCCTTTTCGTACTGTTGATCGCAGCCAACTCCGCACTACTAATAAGTAGCAAGAGAGGGTCACAATAGCTTTTATTCAATTTTGGGTTGGGATCAATATCCACAGAGAGCTAGAATTGGAATCGAGTATCTATCTAGTTTAAGATAACGTACGTGTTCTTAATTACACTTCTCATCATTTTTGGGGTTTTCTTTATGATTATACTTTTAACAAACTACAAATTGTAAATTAAGCTAAGAGTTAAATATTGCATGTTGTATATAATGGTTTAAAAAGGGCACTAGGGTAGTGACTTTCGCCTAGGTGGTCAATTGACGGGTACTTGAGTCTAAGGCATCTTTGACATATTTGGGGAATATGAATTAACTGTTGCACTAATTTACCTACTATACACCTCTCGGTGGTTCAAGTGATTTTTCCCAATTGACTTTCTCAAGACCAATTGGGTATGCAAATTTGCACAAGCAACTAAGGTTCAAGCCGGGTATTACTCTCTCGAGGTTTAACCCTTAAATTGGAGCTATCAATCTCTTGAGTACGCCCCAATTCCTTGTTGGATCAATTTCGGAGACTTACGCTCTCTTTCTCAAGAAGAACCCTAGTCAACTAAACACAAACTAGTGTTTGCAACCACTAATTCAGCAATTTAACCATGAAATTGACCCAAATATCATACACCCATAGTCAATTTAGCCCTAGAATACAAGACCCATCAATTACCCACACTAGGGTTGAGCCACAACCCTAACTATGAGGTCTAGCTACTCATATTCAAAGAAGAAAAATAAGAAATAGAAGAATATAAACACATATTAATTAATTGCTAAGCTAAATATAAAGATTCAATGATGAAATATAAGTAAAAATGCCCAAAATGGCTAAGAAAAGTCGACCCACGAGCGCAACTGATGTATTACAATATCTACCCTAAAAATGGAAAAAGAATATATTTATATTAAGCTAAAAAATCTGGACAAAAAATTACCCCTATGGGGTTAGTGCGGACCGCACAAATTGGTGTGCGGCCGCACTAGGGCTCTTGGCTTCAAAATATAGCTCTCTGAACTCAGGCCCCGCGGGCCGCACAGAAAGGACTACGGTCGCGGTGACTTCTAGTGTGGTCCGCACAGAATGGACTGCGGACCGCACAGGCTTCAAAACTCCATTCTACATCTTCTCTGAACCTTGGCTCTGCGGATCGCATAGAATGGTAGTGTGGACGCATTGCCTTCAGTGCGGACCGCACAAAACCTAGCGCGGACACACTGCCTTAATGCCTGAAATACCAACTCTTTGAATCTCCCAGTGCGGACCGCACAAAGTGCAGTGCGGCCGCGCTGGGCCTGTTTTGCCTGAGCTTGCCTTGCCTTTGTCACTTGTGCAAGTTTCACTCCTTTTGAGAGGATCTTTGACATCTTGTCACTTTGTTGATCAAACCTGCAATCAAGCACAACTTGTGACCCTTTTGAGACTATTTTGTATGAATTTCTAATCAAAGCATAAGCAAGAAGGAGTAGATAATGCATCAAAATCCCTAGTTATCAACTCCCCCAAACTTAAGCTTTTGCTTGTCCTCAAGCAAATAAAATAAGACCCACCCCTTTAGGAAATATCCAAGAATTTTTCAGCTGTCCTAAAGCAAACTCAACTTGCATCAATTGGGACTAACAATTTTCCTCAATACAAATGAATCATTAACAATATTTACTCTTTGAAAAACCATGGGTCAAGTGCGACACAAGAGCATCAAGAGTTGACTCAACACATTAAAGAACTTTTTAAATTACCTTGTTCATTGTGGAACCCAAACTCACACATCCTCAACTCTCCCTAAGCAAACCTCACCTTTAGAATAGTGGCATGCAAAACGAGGTTAAAGGGAATTCACTCATCTCTCTCAAGAAAAAGTCACAAGTTCGGCTCTAGGTACCATATGCTTGCCCCTTATGTAAATATCCACTAATGTAAGCTTCATTCTACTAAAGATCCTATAGGGCTTTTGTGGAGATATTATGAAGGCTTTTGGTTCAGGATAGGAAATGTTTTGGTCTAAGTGGGTTTCATCTTCCCTTAAGCACTTCTTTTGATTCATTTGGCATCCATTCACTTGACTCTTTGAGTCATTTCACTTATTTATAAGGGGTTAGAGAGACACACTGTCACTCTTTCTTATGAATTTCAAACCTTTTTTTCTTTTTCAACTTTCCACACCTTTCGTTCTTTGCTTTTCTTGAATCCCTTTTTATTCTTTTTCACATTGAACATTCTTTTTATCTTTTTGCTTTTCTTTCTTTTTTATTGCCTTTTCTTTTCTTCATTTTTGTGCCTTTTTATCATTTTATTGCAATACTCGTCTCTCCCCCCAAACTTATACTTTTTTCATGTGCTAAAGGAAAGATCGGGGTGCCAAGAGAGGGTATCTTTTAAAACGGGTATAGGCTTGTATCATGGTTCTTGAAAGAAAAAGGTCTAAGGCTCAAAAGGGTTGACTAGGGATCTTATCATTAGTAGGCTATGGAATTGTTCAAGCTATTATTTGGATCAAGGAGAGCCTATAGTCATGTCTCAAATCAAAATTCACTTACGGTTTCGCCTCAACAAACATTCAGGGCAAGTTCTAGACCAATGGCTCGGGACTTGGACTTGCAATTCAATTATTCACCACACAAGCTAAGGGATCGCTAAAGACCTAGAGTTGAGGGCCCAGAACGACCATAGATATGATTTGAGCAAACAATGGTCCCGAAAAACCACTTAGTTATTATCGGTCAACACAAAAGTCTCAAGGTCACGACTTTCACCATCCTAAATACAACAATTTATTTTTGACCATGAGATCAAAGGCAAATGTGATAGGCCCAAGTGAAGATTTGCTTGAGACACCCTTAACTACTAACTACTAACACCAAAAAGAAAAATGGAATCAAACCCTTATGAAGGTTGTCACGCCATCCATCATTGGGAAGAGCCACCCGGTTCACACAACACTCCACCTTTGGAAAGAACCGTGGCATTAAGAAAACCACATGCTTATTACAAACTTCAAAAATGAAAAGCTATGAATCACAAATAAGAAGCAAAAAAATGAAAAATTTTGCGGAAAATAGAATGAATATATACAAGAGGGGATTTGAATATACAATGGATGTGATGAATATATACAATGTGATATAACTTTATATACAAACCCAAAGTGAAATAAAAATGCAATAAATGTAATGAAATATCAAAATTATATCCAGACCAAAGATAAAAAGATAAAGAAAGCATAAAAATATATTAAATATATATACAATCATCCAAATGAATAGTAGGGCCTTACCCCCTCAAATGAAAGCTGACATTGTCCCCAATGACAACTAGTCTAAATAAAGTATCAAAAGATAAGAGGGAAAAGATATAGAAGACTCCCTAAGGCTCGTCTATATGCATAGGGTCATGTGTGGTCCCTGGGTCCTCTGTGTGCTCGGGAACCTCACACTAGTTTCCGGTCGTCTGCTGCTCTGCTACTAGGACCTGGGCCGGGACCTGGACAGGCTCTGGAACTGGTACATCCTGTGGCTGACTGGAGGAAGTCTTCGGTGGGTCTGCCAATTGGATGATAGCATCATCATCTCTAGGAATTATTCTCTTCCTCTTCGGAGGCCTCTGTGATTACTCCGGCTGTGGATGAGCTACTGGTACTGGGTCCTCGATCAATAAGTCTAAAGGTAGGTGATCTGCCTTCAGTATATCAATATCTACACGTAGCTCCTTCACGGACTCCTTGGAGGCCCGTCTCTTCTTCAGCTTCTTATGCTCCTTAGCAAGCTCCTTGAGAGCCTTGACATGTGAGTCAACTGCCTTTGAGAGTACTGCCTGAGTGTCGAGGATCTTTTTCTGGTTGTCAAGTATCTCTTTGAGCGTATCCTCTATCGACTGGGGCACCTATGGGACTGGAGGAGCCAACTAAGCCTCAACCACGGTAGTGAGTGTGGACAACTTGAATGAGGCAGTCTGCATCGAGTCTTTTATGCGAAGAAACGCGTGGCTCAACCGGTGAGCAGTAATATGATGGGTCCGGGATGATTGGATCTCCGGGCCTTCTGATGTGGATGGACCGACAGGAATGACTATGGATGTGGAAGGCCCAGGAGGGATGTCTTTAGAAGTGGAGGCTCAGTAGGGGCCACTACCACAACTGGCTCTTCAGACTGGCCAGTTCAAGCAGTAGCAGTACCTTTGAAGTTCTTTCTTTTGGGGTTGTCATCCCCCTATATGCTGTACCAGGAAAACGGGGCTTTCACCTTGACCTTGATGTCATAGGGCCTCTTGTCCACCTTCAAGTCCCGAAAGTACATAGTGAGGGTGTTGAGGAAGGGATAGTTCCGGTCATGCTCCGCACTCACGATGGAGATAATCCTCGACATCACATTCGCCACATTGATTGGGTACCCTGCCATGAATGAAGCTACCAAAATAGCCCGGGAAAGAGGAAGGGTGTTGTCATGTGTCGTGGGGTCCAACCTGCTACATATAAAAGTCTCCCATCCACGTGCCTCAAAGTTTAAAGTCCATCTCAAGATCTTGACTCAAGCAGTCAACCAGTCGGGGGTGGTACCTTGGATTGCCAGGTACTGTGCTAGCTAGGGACAAACCTTCTCACCCATTTCCAGCTTTGCCATGTATAGGGTCTCATCCTCCTCATTGAGGCCAAGGTATTTGTTGAGGTACTTCCCTTCAAATAACACTTTCAGATTTCGAACCTTGGTCATTTTGGAGCCCTTTTTGATATGGGCTACATTGCAGTCCATGTGTTTGTTGGCATCCGCACACTTTCCTCGAAAATACTCCCAACATGCTTTAGTCCTAAACTGTCTTTGCACGCTGGGGTTGTGGGGTAATAGGTCTCTATCAGTGAAGCTCCTCTCCGGAATCAACTTTCTCACCGGCCACCACTCTCGAAATTTTTGGTACGCCATCTCACTCATGAATCTATCTCGCCAAACCTTCGGCTTCCTCGTTCTATCAACACCGCCAACCCTTGGTTCTCCTCCTTCTGCCACTTCTTCATCTCCCTTTACTTCCTCCTCACCTCCTTTTACACCCTCCCTGGATATTGAAGCTGCAGGGGAGGTAGAATATTCTCTACTACCCGCTTCTAAGCCCTCAAATGACCCATAAGAAACATATGTTGGTTCTTGGGCAGTGGGTGATGGTGGAGAAGTAATATCTGTCAGCCTGAATCTCTCCGGCCAATCTTTAACATATTATGGCACAAAATCTTAAGAAATGTCCCAGGAGGGATCAAACTCACTCCCGGACTGATCACAGGCCCTGTCTGCAGCCTTGATGATTTTTCTTTGATTCTTTATGTTTTTCCAGACTTGGGGAGTGAGTCTTATCATTTTCTTGCCCTTGCCCTGAGGAGGATTCACATCTGCCCGGTTGTTTTGAGCCTTTTCCTTGTTGTTTAACCATTGTATGCAACACAATTGAAATGACTTTGTTAGTATTAGTTGCATCAATAGAGAAGCAATTAAGATCAATGTTGCAGAACAGGGGAAGAAATTGCAGAAGGTTCTTAGAAGTCCCCCAGTGCGGACTGCACAAAATGGTGTACGGCCACACAGGGGCTAGTGCGGACCGCACAAAATCAAATACGGCCCGCACAGGTTTGGGGTTCAGAAATCCATCCTCTGTATCTTGGTAGTGCAGACCGCACAAAATCATCCGCGGTCACACTGGGGCCAGTGCGGACTGCACAAAATGTAGTACGACCGCACTGCCCAAAGTTCAGCTTCTCAGAATTCATTAGTGCAGTTTGCGCAAAATAGTAGTACGGACCGCACAAAGGCACCACAGACCGTATAGAATTGACTGCGGTCTGCAGTGAGTGCCCAGAAATGACATCAAGTTAGGGTTCATGTGTTTTTGATTTTTAGGCTCAATTTTTCACCTAATTAATATCTCTAAGTGATTGCCCAATTCATTAAACTAACTAAGTCCACATGAAACACAATTTAAGCTAACCTAACCTAACCTAATCAATTGAAGAAAAATTATGGAAAGCAAAGAAGGGGAAGCAGGAGAAAAAAAAACTTAAAAGAAATTAACAAAAGAAAACAATTAAGGGAAATGAAATGGTACCAGATATGAGATGTACTGAAGAATAAAAAGTCCAACAATTAATCACTAGTAGATGGAAGGTGATGAACAATGTTTTAGTATTCAGAGAGTCAAAATTGCGAAAAGAGTAAAAGAAAACACTCAGGGACTATTTATAGAAAAGCCCCGGGGCCCCTTCTCACATACCAGTGCGGACCGCACAAAATGGACCGCGGTCCGCACTGCACTATTTTGTTCAAGCTTGAGAAGGCAACGCTTTATGGTTCACACAAAATGGACTGCCGCCGTAAGGGTCCAGTGCGGACCGCACAAAATGTAGTGCGTCCGCAGTGGCAAACTTTAGAGAGGCTGCAATTAACCCTCACCAGTGCGGTCCACACAAAATGTAGTGCGGCTGCACTGGCAACTTCAGAGGCCTATGCATTTTTTCCATTATGTCTTGCAGTGCATCAACACAACCCTGTAACATCTCACAACCAGTTAGCCTAAAAATAAATCCTATACTATAAATAAAATCAAAGAAGAGCAAAAATAAAAATACATGGGTTGCCTCCCAAGAAGCGCCTGATTTAATGTTGCGGCACGACGTAGGTTACCATCACATCATTTGAAATAAAGAAGTGCAACCACGTGGCTTTCATCAATTTTCCCAAGGTAATGCTTGACCTTGTGCCTATTCACTGTAAAAACTTCACCATTTTTGTTCTTTAAATCAATAGCACCAAACGAGGTCACACACACTACTTCAAACGGCCCCCTCCATTTTGACGTGAGCTTTTCCGGGAACAACCGTAGCATAGAATTGATTAAGAGCACCAAATCCCATAACTTGAATTCTTTTCCCCGAGTATACTTGTTGTGAAGGTATTTCATTTTATCCTTATACTGGGACGAACTAAAGTAGGCGTGGAATCTAAATTCATCAAGCTCATTGAGTTGCTCTACTCGAAGATTGGCAACTACATCCCACTCAAGGTTCAACTTTCTCAAGGCCCACATGACCTTGTGCTCTAACTCAACCGGTAGATGGAAAGCTTTCCCAAACACCAACCGATACGGAGACATACCAATTGGAGTCTTGTAAGCAATCCTATAAGCCCATAGAGCGTCATCCAACTTCTTTGACCAATCGGTCCTATTTGCATTGACTGTCTTTGACAATACGCATTTGATTTCCCTGTAGGCTTCAACTTGTCCACTTGCTTGAGGATGATAGGGGGCAGAAACTTTGTGATTGACACCATACTTTGAAAGAAAAGTGTCAAAAGCTCTATTGCAAAAATGAGACCCCACATCACTTATAATTGCTCTAGGAGTACCAAACCTTGTAAAAATGCTCTTCTTGATAAATACAACAACACTCCGAGCCTCAATGTTGGGAAAAGCCACAGCTTCAACCCACCTTGAAACATAATCCACCGCCACTAGAATGTAAGTGTTCCCACAAGAGCTAACAAATGGGCCCTTGAAATCAATGCCCCATACATTAAAAATATCAACCTCAAGGATGGTATTGAGAGGCATCTCATCTTTCTTCGAAATTCCACCCACTCTTTGGCACTCGTCACATCTCTTTACAAAATCACCCACATCTTTGAACAAAGTTGACCAATAAAACCCATAACTAAGAACTTTAGAAGCCGTCCTCGCCCCGTCATGATGACCACCATAGGAAGAGGAATGACAAGCCTCCAAAATACTCAATTGCTCTTCCTCCGGGACACACCATCTGTGCAAATCTTGAACAAGTATGGCTCATCCCAATAAAAATCCAAACTATCCCGCTTGAGATTTTTCCTTTGGTTAGAAGAGAGCTCACACAGGATTGTTCCGGTCATAAGGTAATTAGCAACATCGGCAAACCATGGCATATCATTCACTAACACCGAAAGGAGTTGTTCGTCGGGAAATGAATCATTGATTTCTAAGCCATCACAAGGCCTCCCCTCCTCCTCCAAACGAGACTAGTGGTCCGCCAGTTGGTTCTCACTACCTTTCTAGTCCATAATTTCTAGATTAAATTCTTGGAGTAGTAACACCCATCACATCAATCTTGCCTTGGAGTCTTTCTTTGCCATCAAGTATCTAAGGGCGGCATGATCGGTGTGCACTATGACTTTGGCCCCCATAAGATACAGCCAAAACTTTTCCATTGCATACACTATGACCAACAACTCTTTCTCGGTAACCGTGTAGTTCCTTTGAGACTTATTCATGGTCTTGCTTGTGTAGTACACCGGATGAAATATTTTGTTAACTTTTTGACCCAAAACAACCCCAACCGTAATGTCACTTGCGTCGCACATGAGCTCGAAGGGCAAGCTCCAATTTGGTACGATAATGATAGGGGTAGTGGTCAACGTAAGCTTGAGAAGCTCAAATGCTTGCATACATCCCTCATCGAACACAAACTTGGCATCCTTTTCTAGTAGCTTTCACAAGGGGTTTGCCACCTTCGAAAAATCCTTTATAAACCTCCGGTAAAACCCCACGTGTCCAAGAAAACTCCTCACCTCTTTGACAGAAGTGGGGGGAGGAAGCCTTGAAATCACCTCTATCTTGGCTTTGTCAACTTCAATCCCACACTTTGAAATTTTGTTTCCCAACACTATGCCCTCCTCAACCATGAAGTGGCATTTTTCCCAATTGAGTACAAGATTTGCATCTTCACAACGGGCCAAAACACTATCCAAATTTCCCAAACACTTTTCAAATGAATTACCAACCACACTAAAATCACCCATGAAGACCTCCAAAATATCTTCCACCATGTCGGTGAAAATAGCCATCATGCATCGTTGGAATGTCACCGGAGCATTGCACAATCCGAACGACATTCGAGAGAAAGCAAAGGTGCCATATGGACAAGTAAATGTGGTCTTCTCCTGATCCTCCTGAGCGATTAAGATTTGATTATACCCCGAGTATCCATCCAAAAAGCAATAAAAGGCATACCCCACAAGGCGATCAAGCATTTGGTCAAGGAATGGCAATAGGAGATGATCCTTGCGGCTCACCTTGTTCAGCTTGCGGTAATCCATGCATACCCTCCATCTGGAAACTATTCGAGTGGGAATAAGTTTATTGTTTTAATTTGTCACCACAGTCATACCACCCTTCTTTGGCACACATTAGACCGGAGAAGTCTATTAGCTATCGGAAATAGGGTACATAACCCCGACATCTAACCACTTTATCACTTATTTCTTCACCACTTCTTGCATTGCTTCGTTCAACCTCCTTTGATGTTCCAAGGAGGGTTTTGCATCATCCTCAAAAATAATCTTGTGCCTGCAAAATGCGGGGCTTATTTACCGAATATCGGCCAAAGTCCATCCAATTGCCTTCCTTCTCTTTTTGAGCACCGCTAAAGTGGCGTCTACCTGCATGTTAGTAAGACACGAGGAAAGAATAACTGGTAAAGTAGAACTAGGGCCTAAGAATTCACACCTGAGGTATAGAGGTAATGGCTTTAACTTCAACACTGGGGGCTCCTCAATTGAAGGTTTGGTTGGTGGAGTTTTTCTGTTCTCGAGGTCCAAAGATAATTTCCTAGGCTCATAAGAATATGAGAGCCCATCCCATGTAAAGCATTCACATATTCCACTCGTCTTGCATCCTCATTGCCATCAAGATTCAATAATACGGCCTCTAACTAGTCCTCCACATTGATCATGGAACTGGTGTCATCAATTATCACAGCTGTGCTGAGGTCAACAAAAGAGCACACCTCGGTACTGTTGGGCTTCTTCATAGACTTGCACACATGAAAGACAACTTTTTCATCACCCACCCAGAAGGTGAGTTCCCCTGCTTCCACATCTACCAATGCCTTCCCTGTAGCTAGGAAAGGTCTTCCCAAGATAATAGGAACTTCGTAATCCACCTCACAATCCAAGATCAAAAAGTCAGCTGGCAAGATAAATTTTTCCACCTGGACAAGCACATCATCAATAATATCCAAAGGTCTCTTCATCGATCTATCCGCCATTTGTAACCTCATGGAATTTGGTCTAGGTTGCCTAATACCCAAAGTCTTTAAAACTGAGTAAGGCATCAAATTGATACTAGCTCCCAAGTTACATAAAGCTTTGGCAAAATCCGCACTCCCAATGGTGCAAGGAATGGTGAAAGCACCGGGATCCTCTAGCTTCGGGGCCATTGAATGTACTATAGTACTAACTTGGTGAGTCATCTTTATAATTTCATAATCCATAGAACGCTTCTTTGTGACCAAGTCTTTCATGAACTTTGCATAGCCGAATTTGTTCAAGAGCCTCCACCAAAGGCACATTAATAGACAAGCTCTTCATCATATCAATGAACTTTTTGAACTGATTATCATTTCTCTGCTTTGCGAACCTTTGAGGATAAGGTGAAGGTGGTCTAGGCAAGGGTGCCTTGACTTTTGGTATGACCGACTCCAACATGTCAATTATGTGTTCCCTAGACGGTTCATATCATTTTGAGTTTCCACCTTGACATTTTGAATATCAATCCTCACTTCATTGTTCATATTTTCATCAACCACATTTTCAACTACCAAAGAAACTTCATCTTCTTGCAACTCAACATCATCATCCACAACTTGCTTGTGTTTCGAGGCATTCACATCACTGCCTCTCCCACTTTGTGTTGTAACCCTCATGATATGATTGTTCCCACCCTTTGGGTTCACTACCGTATCACTTGGTAGAGCACCCTTCGGGCGAGTATTCACTTATTGAGAGATTTGGCCTAATTGCACCTCCAAGTTTTTGATAGAGGTATTATGGGAAGCCAACTGCGCATCCGAATCCGCATTCTTCTTCATCATCTGTTCGAATATCATTTCAATTCTACCCATATCATTTTTGGAAGAACGAGGACCTTGAGAAGGAAATGGGGGTGGATTGTTCGATTGTTGGTACATTGGGGGCCTTTGAAAGACTTGCCCCCGGTTTCCTTGGTTCCCATTGTTCCATCTACCTTGATTGTTATTGTTTCCCCAATTGTTACTATTACCATTCCAATTCCTTTAGTTGCCTTGATTGTTGTTCTGATTGCCCCAGTTGTTGTTTTGATTGTTGTTCCCCCAATTACCACTATTTTGTTGTTGATTTCCCCAATTGCCCTGGGGTCGCCACTGTTGTTGGTTGGAAGAGTTGCCCCGTTGGCCTTGAAAATTGTTCATATATTGTACCTCTTCATTTTGGTCATCATAGACATCATTTTGAAACCCATCACAGTCATCATCAAATTGCTTAGAATTCCCTTAGTTTTGTTGCCTTCTTTACCTTCTCTTGTTGACAAGTAGATTAATACCCTCCAAGACATTCACTTGGCGAGGATTTTGGACTTGTTGCAACTGTGCCTTAGCCAATTGGTTCATAGTAGTTGTCAACTCCTCTATAGCTTGCCCATGGTCATGTAATTCCTTATGCAAATGAATAACCGTAGGGTAACCTGGAGGAACATTGGCTCTACTTTGCCACGCGGAGGATGTATCCGCCATCTCATCAAGAACGGCACAAGCTTCATCATACGTCAATTTCATAAAATTACCCCCAGCAAGTTGATTCACTATGCATTAATTTGTAGTATTGATGCCCTGGTAGAAAGTTTGTTGCAACATATTCTCTGTCATGTCATTATTGGGACATTACTTCACCATCGTTCTATACCACTCCCAAATATCATGCAAAGGTTTCGTGGGCTTTTGCTTGAAGGACAATATCTCATCTCGGAGTGCGGCTGTCGATGCCTCCTTTTTCTCGCAAAATCGGGTTTATGGCATTTGGGAGGACAACTTGTTTCCTTTTGGGAATTGGGTTTAAAGAGTCGCCACCTAATGATTAAGTTCATTAGGATACTAAGAAGAACTTTGATTTAGAAAACCAGAGATTGGGTAAGGGCTTGAAATTATCCGGAGGGGAAGGTGTTAGGCACCCCTCAAGATCCAGTAGTATGGTTCCCGGCCATACTATAATTGTACTTTAAGTGCAAACAACAAGTGGACAAGTAAAAGTTACAAATATGAGGAGGGTTTTCACATAATTGCTTCAAGTAATTTGAAGTTAAAACGAAGTTAAAGAAGCTAAAATTTGAGAAGAAAGCAATTTTGAAATTCTGAATAAAACAAACAAGTAGGGGGGGGGGAGGGAGGGGTCCTAGGTTTATAAATAATATGGATCACCCCACACAACACCCGGTAACCATTTATACACGTGGTGTTATCTCGTGGTTATTATATCCATATCTACCCTTTCCCACCCTATTAAGGTATTAAACACGGAATGGTATCGTTTTACTTAATGCATGCTATTACCCGCACCCATCCTATCAGTCCGGGAGGTATTTGGGACTACTAATCCTAAAGGGAAGGGGTGTGAGGTTTTATAGTTTCAAAGGACAAAATTCTAAGGCAACAATTAAAACACATATGTAACAAATATGGGGGAGAAGCATATAACAAATAGAAAGTCTCAAACAAACCTCCTTAAAACAAAGAGAAACATATAATTTATCATGCCTTACACGTACTGATTAGGGTCTGATTTAACTTAAGAGTTGTGGCAGGCTGATCTATTACATATATGAAATAAGAAATTCGAATCGGGCCTACCTGCTGGTTGTAGCCAAGAATCTAATTCAGTTTACAAGTTACCTTATGCCTTTGCCTAAGTGTTAAATGAAACATATGGGCATGATATATATTAGCTCAGAAAAGACGTATACTGATTTTAAAGAAGAGGACTTGTTAATTACAGAACCATAAATTCTGCAGATGTTAAGAATTGCTGGTACTGATTTTAGACTTATAAGCAAATAAAAGATTCTGATTTCTTTGGTTTCTCTTATATGCATGCTTTCTAGGTGTTGTTGATTTTAAACACTCTTTTATAGTCGAAATAAGAGTGCAGAAGTCCTATAGGCATGGTATCTAGAATGCTGTTTGTTATTTAAACCTATGAGAAGGTTTGCCTAGTGATAGATACAGATGCAAAATTCAAGAAGTCTTATAGGCATATTATCTATATGATATGCAACATTTCAGAAATGACTTATAGACACGGTCTCTATATAATGCAGAAGTACAGAAACCTATAGACATGGTCTCTATAATAGATGCAAAAGTGCCAGCTGAAAACAGGATACATGAGCGTAGAAGTGTAAATATTCCCTATGAACATGATATCTACCCTTTTGCATGCATGATTGACCCTCCCCTTTTCACTAATAGCCCCAATAGTTATTACAAGTTATTATTACAGCCCAGGATGAATAATAAAAGTATAATTACACCAGAGAACTAAAAATTTACAACCTAGGAGAGCCTGATTCAGACTTCCTGTCTAAAGCACGAAGTAAACCAATCTCCAAAGATCAGATTCCAAACCTTTCTCTTATTTGGGATGTGTCAGAGTTCCCTAAGAGTCTCAAATAGACTCCGGGCAATGCTCACACCTAAATATATTACAGAATTATATTATAGTGTAGTGTGGAAAAGCCATCCCTCAAGTATCCAAGTTCAGAGGGAACTCAAGGTCCCAAATCATGGCTCACAGGAGGGGGCCGAGCTTAGAAGCTAAGAGAGAGTGTAATTGTAGAGAGGGATTTTGAGAGGAAGCAAAGACAGGATAATGGTCATACCTAGCAATTGGAAGTGCTGGCATAGACCACCAGCCTGTTAAGCCACATTTTTTGGGAGTCAGGATCCCCACAAGGGACCAAGTCCAAACATAAGCAACAACTTACATGTTGCCAAGTTCTGAACTTCGACTCAAAGCACATAGAGGGGGACAGGGGTGCAGGGATTCACAGTAGAAACAAATGCAAAGAAATTGACATGCTAATCAACATCGAACATAGACAGTAGATAGAAGTGTAATAATAAACACATTGGGATCAGGCTGAAAACAAAAACTAGTCTTGTAAAGCTAAAGTGCAAGCAGGTAGTCAGAATACTATGATTTTAGAAAAGAACTATGCGATTGTAAGTGTCTCCAGTATGTAATGTGTGTAAAAGTATTGAACTCAAGGTGTTTGATCATATTAACCGTGTGTAATGTGTTAAAGAAGGTCATGTATTTATAGTGTAGAAGACAAGCAGAATAAGGTAGGAAAATAGTTTGGAAAATCAGTTGCCAGTCAATTACACAAGTTTTCCCTTTAACTAAGGGATTCTGATTTCAAACGGGTAAAATAATTAAGGAAAGGGATTAGTCAAGCACTTTGCGTAAGGTAGTATAATAGGGGTAAATACATAAAGGTATATTTAAGGAAAAAGGTCTTGACAACACACGGTTTGTGTAAATAAGGAAAGGAAATCAATTACAAGCAAGTAAATCACAAGGTCTGAATGAATCCAGTCAGAAAAGGTGAAGAAAGGTTTTACTTAAGGAAAATCAGTAACAATCAATCAAACCTAAAAAAAGGATTCTGAATTAATCATAAGTTGGAAAGCCTTTTCGGAATAAAGAATTCATCATACATATAAAAGTATACAACCACGCTTAAACACGAAGAAACTTGTCATGCTATTCAATAGAAGAGTCTAGTGTAGAAGGATTTAAAAGTTCAGAGTAGTAAATAAAGAAGTTCAAACTTAGTACATAAACTCAGAATGAGTATGAAAGAGTCAAGGGTTCCAAAATAGAACCCTAGTTCAAACACATGACCAAACCTCGGTAGAACCCCTAAATTCTAGGGCTTCCAACTCGAGTCAAGCACAGGGATGTGGAGGCAACAGTCTCAGAGATTTATTTATGGAATTCTCATGAGATGACAAGCAAATACAATAGAAAGTTCAAAGCATGATGAGAGTAGAAGAAACAGTAGAGGAAAACATGCTTAAATGGGTCTTAAAATGAGGTAAAGTAGAAGTGAAACAGTAAACACTTAAGAACTTGGTAGAGAAATACAATAGAAGAACACAAGAACACCGCAACAATATAGCAAAAGAACATATAGGAAAACACAGTGAGATAAACATGTGCGAGCATGGCATAGAAACACAGTAGAGGAAAGAACGGAGCACAATAGAAGAACATGCTTGATAAAGGAAAACATAAGAACACGGTATAGACAAATACACACAAAGAAAAGAAAGAGAAAAGTCAGAGAAATGTTTTGAACCCTTGAGAAAACCCTAAATCGAAGAGGGGTGATTTTTAAAAGATAAATTTGAAAGAAAAATTGGGAAATTATTTAAAACTCAAGTAGAGCACAAATATATAACAAATCTAAGAAATAATTAGAGAAAACATCAAATAGCTAGGGTTTTAGAAGAACCCTAAAATGAGAAAGGCTTTGAAAAGGTCCGATCTTTGTCGGAAAGGTCAGAGATAGGCTCATAGGACCAGAATACGCCGGAGCAAGGTCGGCTATAGCCGTGAAAACTTGAGCTGGCAAAGGTCTGGATAAGGACCTTCAAGGTGTGGCCTTGATTCTTCAAATATCGAGCACATAGGAGTAAAAGGGAGTGAGTATAAGGTTACCATGGCTGGAGGAGCCATGATTTTCGGTGGGTCTTGAGGTTGGAGATGGTGAGATAGGCTAGGGTTTCGAGAGAGTTTGAGAGAGTTAGAGAGGAGAGGGATTTAAGAGGTGGCTGATAGAAGAGAATGAGGGGGATTAGGGTAGTCTTTGGGAATTAAAATGGTAAGGAACGATCGTGGCCGTTGATCAAAATGATCAACAGCCTAGATTAAAAGAAAGTGCCAGGCGGGTTAAATTGGTTGGGTCGGGGCCAGGTTGGATTGAAATTGGGTTGGTCCGTTAAGGGTTTGAAATCGGGTTAATTAGGGGATCATTTTGGCTATAATTGAAATACAAATGAGGTTATCAGTTAAATAGCCACTTTTCCCTTTTAAATTTATAAAAAGTAAAATAATTTTCTGAAACAAATTGAAGGCACTACATTAATTAATAATATATGATCATTGATTAAAAAATACTGGAATAAATTTTATAATTATAAGATGCTGTTAATTCTTAAAATAGGCTAAAATTGCAATTATATGCAATTTAGCTTTTAAAATACCAAATAAATTTGTAGAAATGTATGAAAATTACCCTAGCTATATTTTGGTATAAATATGAGAATAAGATAAGTTATTCACCAAAATAATAATTTTGGGAATAATTAATTGTTTTCGTACTACTAAAATAGGCAATAAATTGATTTAAAAATCTTTTGAATTTTTTTTTTAAAAAATGAAAACACTTGGGCATACTTATAGATGCTATTTTGAAAGTATTTGCATGTAAAAAATACATAGGTAAAATGTGGGTATCAACAACTGTCCCTCTTTACTCGAAAAGGATGAAAGAGTTGTCAGGTAAAGATACGATGGCCAATTTGACTGAGTGAAGTGGTTTGAAGAGATTGACCACACTCTGGTTCCTGAGCTACCTACATATCCCTGGTCTTACAGGAATTTGGCCATATATAGTTCAGGATCCGTCAGTGGAGTATGCCGATGGAGATCTTTCAAGAACGGACGCGATATTCTGGTTGGGTGGGTGGTTGCGAGTATGATAGGGCTGGGGGAACCGGAGCGGGATCGCTCCTGCTGAGATGGCTGTTGCTCACTGGTTTACCTACAGATAAGCAATACACACATATATTGTGCATAAATTTAAATATGATGCAAGTTCCCGTCGGACCATGAATGCTGTCTTTGGAAAGTTAGGATGACGTCCTCAAACCATGATGTCCTGGGCCATGAAGCGTATAATAAAGGATTCATAGGCCATGAAATGATGCTCTCGGTCTATGATAATGATGCCTCCGAGTGATGATGCCGTTGAATAATGATATGCAAGAGATAAAAGGGGTCCTCAGGCCATGGCATGACATTCTCGGGCTATGAAGATGATGCCTCCAAACAATTACGCCCTTGGATAATTTGGCGATCTTTCAGCCCATGATATGCAATAGTTGGCGATCTTTCGGTCCATGAAAATGTAAATAAAGGTGGCAATCTTTCAGCCGATGCAAGACATAAATAAAGGTGGTGATATTTCAGTAGATGCAAGACATAAATAAAGGTGGCGATCTTTTAGCCATGTAAGAAGCAAATAAGGTGGCGATCCTTCAGCCAATGCAATGAGGTGGCGATCTTTCAGCCAATGTGATGAGGTGGCGATCTTTCAGCCAATACGATGAGGTAGCGATCTTTCAGCCATGCAAGTGAAAAATAAAGTGGCGATATTTCAACCATACAGATGCAAAATAAAGTGGTGATATTTCAGCCATGCAGGTGAAAAATAAAGTGGCGATATTTCAGCCATGCAAACATAAATAAAGGTGGCGATCTTTCAGCCATGCAATGAGGTGGCGATCTTTCAGCCAACGCAATGAGGTGGCGATCTTTCAGCCACGGAAGTGGAAATAGGGCTTAGTCTCAAGAGGCAGAATGGTAGCCTTATGCAATGCAAAAAATGTAAATGGCGGTAGAGGTTAACCTCGGAAGGCAGAATGGTAGCCTTATGCAATGTAGCAAATATAGATGGAGGTAGAGCTTAACCTCGAAAGGCATAATGGTAGCCTTATGCAAGAGATGAAAGATGAATAGTAATGACAATTCTTAGCTGATAGCTGGTAGCTGATTATGTTATTGTGGCTAATGGGGATATTGTATGCGGATAGCAAATGCGAATAGGTGCGATGGGTCTGAGAGTTGTATTCCTGAACAGTACGCGCGTATAATATGATTTTGTGACTTGGGTGCCTGCATCCAAAGAAATTCATGAGTTTTGTAAAGGCGAAAGGTTAGTTCGTGTCCCCGCTGACTTTGCTTGCTATGTTTGGCTCTAATCTAATAACATGGTACGTATCATAGGGGTAGGGTTGTTGAACTGAGCAATTTCGATAATAAATATGCATGAGTTTGTGAAAAATATGACATGAGTATATATTTGAGAAATAGTTTTTAGATGAATCGACGACTGTGACGTGGTTCAGGATATTGCAACATCTCTTGCTTTGGAATTTTGAGGGTTCTCCTTAAAATTCTACCCCAGTTTAATGGGTTCATACTTCTCAAGGCTACTTGCGACGATCGGCTGAAGATACCTCCGAATTTTGAGGGTCCTCTTCAAAATTTCGCCCCAGTTTCCAATTGCGGCGAAAATAAAAATTTTATTGAATTGTGACCAAACCCATAAGGCTGCCTACCTATCCCCTCTTAAACGGGAATCAGGTCAGACGTAGTTCAAATTACATAAGGAAATCACAAATGGTTACACATAGTATCGCTTGACTACATCTGAATTGATTGGTTTTACCCAAAATTCTCCATCCATTTCTGCAAGTATAAGGGCTCCTCCTGTCAGAACCCGGTGAACCATGTATGGACCCTGCCAATTGGGAGAGAATTTCCCTTTGGCTTCATCCTGATACGAGAAAATTTTCTTCAACACCAACTGCCCCGGTGTGAATCGTCTTGGTTTGACTTTCTTGTTGACAGCTCTGGACATTCTGTTCTGCTAAAGCTGACCGTAGCAAACTGCATTCATTCTCTTCCCATCTATAAGAGCTAGTTGTTCATAACGGCTTCTTACCCATTCTACGTCGTCGAGTTCTGCTTCCTGTATGATCCTTAGGGAGGTAATTTCTACCTCGGTAGGAATGACTGCTTATGTATTATAAATCAGCATATAGGGGGTTGCCCCAGTAGATGTGCGGACTATGGTGCGGTACCCCAAAAAAGCAAATGATAACTTCTCTTGCCACTGCTTATGCTTCTCTATCATTTTTCTTAGTATCTTCTTGATATTCTTATTGGCGGCTTCTACGACTCCATTCATCTGAGGCATGTAGGCTGTAGAATTCTTGTGTTTGATCTTGAAAGTCTCACACATAGCTTCCATCAAGTCGCTGTTGAGATTGGAGCCATTATCAGTAATGATTGACTCTGGAATCCTGAATCGGCAAATAATGCGGTCGCGGACAAAGTCTGCCACGACTTTCTTAGTCACTACTTTGTAAGATGCTTCTTTGACCCATTTGGTGAAATAGTCGATTGCTACTAGGATGAACCTATGCCCGTTGGAAGCGGCCGATTTGATTGGTCCAATAACATCCATTCTCCAAGCAGCGAATGGCCAGGTAAGCTTGTACCATTAAGCTCCTATGGAGGTACCTTTATCATGTCTGCATGTATCTGACAGCGGTGGCATTTTCGGACATACTGGATGTAGTCTGTTTCTATGGTCATCCAAAAGTAACCAACACGGAGTATCTGTTTGGCTTAGACAAAGCCATTCATATGTGGTCCGCAAGTACCGACATGGATTTTTTCTAGTAGTCTAGATGCTTCTATTGCGTCGACACACCTTAGTAATCCCAAATTCGGGGTCCTGCTATACAGGATTCCTCCGTTGTGAAAGAAATTGTTAGACAGTCTCCGAAGTGTGCGCTTTTGAGTAGCATTCGTGAGCTTGGGATATTCTCCTTTTGCCAAATATTCCTTGATATCATGAAACCAAGGTTTTCCATCTACTTCTTCTTCGACATGAGCACAATAAGCTAGCTGATCATGGATCTTTATGGGAATAGGATCAATGAAGTTTGTATCTAGATGTTGTATCATGGATGATAAGATAGACAATGCATCGACAAACTCATTCTGGATTCTGGGAACATGCTGGAATTCTGTCTTTATGAACCTTTTCCTCAATTCCTGCACGTGGTGCAGATAAAGGAGTATCTTGGAGTTCTTGGTTGCCCATTCGCCTCGGACCTGTTGTATAAACAAATCTGAATCCCCCATTACTAGCAACCCTTGGATGTTCATATCAATGGCCATCTTGAGCCCTAAGATGCAGGCCTCATATTCGGCCATGTTGTTGGTGCAAGGGAACCTGAGCTTGGCGGATACCGGATAATGCTGGCCAGTTTCTGATACTAGGACTTCTCCTATGCCAACTCCTTTGAAATTTGCTGCTCCATTGAAAAACATCCTCCAACCATCATAGGACTCTACAATGTCTTCTCCTATGAATGATAACTCTTCGTCCGGAAAATACATCTTTAGGGGCTCGTATTCTCCATCCACAGGGTTTTTGGCGAGATGATCCGCTAGTGCCTGTCCCTTGACTGCTTTCTGGGTCATGTACACAATGTCGAATTCAGTCAGCAAGATTTGCCACTTGGCTAGATTGATAATGGGCGTGGGCTTCTAAAAGATGTACTTCAATGGATCCATCCTTGATATGAGATACATAGTATATACACAGAAATAGTGCCTCAGCTTCTGAGCTACCCAAGTCAAAGCACATCAGGTGCATTCCAATAGAGAATACTAGGCTTCGTATTGGTGAACTTCCTGCTGAAATAATAGATGGCCTGCTCTTTTCTCCCCATTTCATCATACTGCCCCAGAACACAACCAAATGCTCCATCCAATACTGCAAGGTAGAGTAATCAGGGTCTACCTGGCTCGGGCGGGACAAAATTGGCGGTGTTGACAAGTACTCCTTGATCCCGTCGAAGGCCTTTTGGAAATCATCAGTCTATTTGGTAGCGGCATCCTTCTTCAACATCTTCAAGATTGGCTCACAGATGACGGTAGATTGTGCTATGAACCGGCTAATGTAGTTAAGTCTCCCCAAGAAACTCATTACTTCTTTCTTGTTCTTTGGCATTGGTAATTGTTGGATAGTTTTGACCTTTGATGGATCTAGTTCTATCCCTCGGTGACTCACAATGAACCCAAGTAGTTTTTCGGTAGGAACTCCAAATGCACATTTTGCGAGATTTAGTTTCAGGTTGTACCTTCTCAGTCTATTGAAGAACTTCCTCAGAGCTTCCATGTGATCAGCGAATTTCTTGGATTTGATGATGACATCATCCACATATAGTTCGATCTCCTTGTGTATCATATCATGGAAGATGGTAGTCATGGCTCTCATGTAGGTGGCCCCTGCATTCTTTAACCCGAATGGCATCATCTTATAATAGTATATTCCCTATGGCATAATGAAAGCTATTTTCTCAGCATCTTCTTCATCCATCCAGATCTGATGATACCCAGCAAAATAATCTACAAATGATTACAACTCGTGCTTGGCACAATTATCAATCAGGATGTGTATGTTCGACAAGGGGAAGTCATCTTTTGGAGTGGCTCGGTTGAGATCCCGATAGTCGATGCAGACTCTAACCTTCCCGTCCTTCTTTGGCACTGGCACGATGTTGGCTAACAACGTTTGATACTCCACTACCCTAAGAACCTTGGCTTTGACTTGCTTAGTGACCTCCTCATTGATTTTCAAACTCATATCTGGCTTGAATTTTCTGAGCTTCTGTTTAACCGACGTACAGGCTGGATCAGTCGGCAATTTATAAGCTACAATAGATATACTCAGACCAGTCATGTCGTCATACGACCAGGAAAATATGTCCTCATATTTCTTTAGAAACTCTGTGTATCCTTCCTTCTCTGATGGCGATAGGTGAATGCTGATTCATGTTTCTTTGATGTTTTCTGCATCTCCCAGATTAACAATTTCTGTCTCGTCCAGGTTGGACTTAGGCCTATTTTCAAAATTCTGAACTTTCTTAACAATCTCTTCTCGTGTATGATCTTCCTCTGAATCTATGTCCGTTTGTTGCGTTGTCTCATTGCATGTCACAGTCATTTGTTCATCAAGATAAGTAAAAGTAGTGTTGTATAAGTAAAGTAATGAGAGCAAATAATAAGAGTAAGATTTATAAGAAAACTGAAATGCTTTGATAAATTCCATAAATGTTTTGAACATTGGAGCTCTTTCTTGCAAAAATAAAATGCGAAAGGAAAGTAAACTAATAAAGTAAAGTAGTGCATGGTGCTTGTTCAACCTTGCTACCCCGAGGCTCATCGGTCTCTGGTAGTTCGGATAGTCCAGTTATTGAGGCATGCTCCTCCGCTTACAGCCTGTATGGAAGGGCCTTCCTCCCCCTCCTCCTAAAAAATGACACAACAATCCATGTTATCGTCTTCTAGGAACAAATTCCTCATCGCTGCCAATGCTTCCTCTTCTTCTGACCCGTAGATAGCTTCGGCTTGTTGGAAAGTCTGCTCCAATCGGGGTATTGGCTGCTCCAATGAATAGTAAGGGCCATGCCATGGTGGCGACCAATGGTTGAATTCCTGCCAAGTGTACTCATACCCCAATTCGAAGGTGGTGGCATGTTTCTTGAGCTTGATGGGCTTAACGATTCCTTGGAGATTCTTGCCAAGTCCTTTGCCAGGTTCATACCCGCTCCAGTTCAGTATGCTTTCAATTTTATTATTCCACTATTTATCCTTATCGACGACGTTGACTCGCTCGATGTAGTGGTAGGTTTCCCCGTCTATCCTTCTCCTTCCTCCAATTGCTCGAATGGTCTGGCCACTGTATATGGGATTGCTACCATCGCCATGGATGGTCACTTCTTGGTGGTTCCACTCAAACTTCACTGCCTGATGTAGTGTTAATGCTACGGTCCCCGCGACATGAAACCATGGTCGTCCCAACAACAGATTGTAAGATGCCATTACATCTATCACTTGAAAATCAACATCAAACCAAGTATGCCCCATTTGTAAACATAAGCTAATCTACCCAATAGTAGACCTCTGAGAACCGTCGAAAGATTTGACGTTAATGGCCCCGTCCTTGATTTTATGCAGCCCCTTTCCTAATGTCCTGAGTGTTACCAATGGACAAATGTTGAGACTGGACCCCCCATCGACCATGATCCGGGTGATAAAATAATCTTCGCACTGCACAGTGATGTACAACACCTTGTTGTGACTTAATCCCTCCGGTGGCAGCTCATCTTCGTGGAAAGTGATCTTGTGAATTTCCAACACCTGAACCTACCACGTTCGCCATTTCTCCTCCAATGATGTTGCTTGGTACATTTGCCTCACTCAGTAGTCTTAACAAGGCTTTCTTGTGTGCATCAGAACTCTATAGCAAAGCAAGGATAGAAATCTGTGCCGGTGTTTTGTTCAGCCGATCAATCACTGAGTATTCCTTTGCTTGTACCTTTCTCCAGAGATCATTGGGCCTGGTTTTAGTAATGGTTGGCTGACTGGAGGCCTGCTTTCCTGATTCAGCCAAATGCTCATGGGTATAAACCCTGCCGATTTTTGTCATACCTTGTACCGCAACTACTTCTCCGGACTTGGTTTTCCCTTTCCTTCTTGCCTCGGCTGTGTAGTCCCAAGGGATGGCCTTTGTGTGGAATGGTGTTATGGCTGTTATTGCTACCAAAATGAGCACTCTTTCTTTGGGAGGAAATATAGCAACTTCAAATGGTACAGGTGCCTTTGGGGGACCTAAACTCGACCTCAATTGGTGTTGGCGCCTCCGTAGAGGTTGCTATTTCAAATTCAAGTGGTATGGACATGTTCACCTCATCGTCTCCAGAAGGCTGAATCTGGACCACAATCAGATTGAGGGTGACTACAGGCTTCTTTGGATCGTCGCCTTCTGTGATTAAACCAATTGATCCCTTGGGGTCCCAGCCATCCTCTATCTCAATCATGTGAACGCCTCCACCCTTGTGGTCCGGCAGAGGGTTATTGCGGACATTCAGAGTGGGCTCCTTTGCTATAATGATCTTGTTGTCAATCAATGCCTGGATCTTATTCTTCAGGGAACAACATTCATCAATGGTATGCCCATTCATGCCAGAATGGTATGCACATGTTTTATTTGGGTTGACCCATTGGGAAGGGTTTTTAGGGGTTATTGTAGGGATGAGGGTGACATAACCAGCAGCTTTGAGCCTTTCGTACAACTGATCGATTGGTTCAGCAATGGCGGTACACTATTTGGGAGGCCTGCGGTCAAAATTTGGTCATGGTCTAGGGAAGTTTTGACATAGAGGAGGTGATTGATAATGGAAAGGTTGGGTGTTGTAGGCTTGGTAAACATGTGCTGGTTGGGAGTAATTGGGTGATGTAAGCTGATATACGGGAGATGAAGATGACTGATAAGTAGGTGGTGAAGTATGGTAAGAGGGTGAGAGTGCTTGGTAATTTGGGGTAGGCTGATATGTAATTAGAGGTATTGGGTATGTTTGGTATTTGATAGGGGATTTGGTCCTTTGTGCAACCATTACAGCACTTACGTCCCTTTTCTTGGATGTGCCACCAGACTGTAAAGCCTTGTTGGTAGCTTGCAAGGCTTCAAAGTTCATAACCATGCCACTCTTGATGCCTTCCTCGATCATCTTACCTAGCTTGATGATGTCGGAAAATATATGATTCTCAATCAGCATCAGTTTTTCATAGCATTGGGGGTCCTGTGCCCGGACAAAGAAATTGTTCATTTGTTCTTCCTCTAAGGCTTATCTAACCTTAGCAACTTCTAATCTCCAGTGAGTAGCATACTTACAGAAGGTTTCTGTGGGTTTCTTACTCAAATTTTGGATATAGAACACATCCAGCGTGTTCTTCGTGTCGAACCTGAATCTATCCATGAAATCAGACACCATGCTTACCCAATTTGACCATTTCTTTGGATCTTGGCTAATGTACCAAGATAAAACATCTCCTTTCAAGCTCCTCATGAAATGCTTCATGCGGATCTTCTCGTCTCTTCCTACTCCAACCAGTTTGTTGCTTTGGGATATTTTGTAGAGGTATGGGATTTTGAGTATTTGGGAAAGTAACTTCTGGAGGGGTGAGGCAAAATGATAGACTTGACAAATTCCAGACTTGATCAAGTTCTTCTTGGAACTTCAATAGTTTTTGTTCCAGTTGAGAGGTATTTTCCTTGGGGACTAGAGCACCACAAGTGACTTCTACCCGTTCAGCTGAGTTGTTCGAATCTTTCATTCTTCTTTTGCTTTTGTGTCTGACAGGACTGGGAGGAGGAGTAGGTGGAGGGCCCTGGATCTTGTAGAATATTCTAACGTTGCCAGAGTTCACGAACTAACCTTTGGGGGAGGGGAATAAAACAAAAAGTAAAAATAAAAAGGTAACAAGTTAGAGAGGATTATAAGAGAAGATGTTGCGATATTTAACCACATAGTGCATGAATGTAAATCGTGTCCTAATTTGGGAGCCTCGTTGTGCCTGACTCGTCTATAATGCTAAATGCCTTATTTTAGGAGGAGAACTTATAATGCTAAATGCCTTATTTTATTGATTTGGAGAACTTATAATGCTAAATGCCTTATTTTATTGATAGAAAATAAGACAAAACCCAAAACGACATTAAATAACAGGAAATAAAATGTAACTAATGGCCATTGGCCTTATTACATCCATAGAGGAAAAGGTAAAATCCTATCTATTTGGTCCTAGAAGGACCTTCCCCAGACTCGACATCTTTGGCTCCCTCGAACAGCTGCACCAGCTCGCGAAGTCCCAACAACAAGTAGGTTTTGTCTAGGTGACCATCTTCATTTCCCTCAGCATTCTGGCAGTCCTCGACCCTTCTGACGAATTTCCATTCTAGCTCTAGTAAACCCCACTCTAAGTACCCCAGTCGTTTGTTGGCACTGGCATCCATGTCTTTCCATTCTTCAATCATCTTTTGGTTGTCTTCTTTAATTTTACGGTGCTCATTTTCGCATGCCCGAATCCTCTTGCACAATTGGTTTTTCATCGATAATCCTCTTGCGCAATTGGTTTTTCTTTACTTGACCTGTGCTTCAGATTTTTCATCGATAATCCTGTGACCTTGAGAAAACCCGGGTTGACCCAAACCATTATGATTATCTTCTAACCAACTGGGATAATATGGAGTATAACCAGTATGGTACCTGTCTGGCTCAATAGTGTCCCTTCCAAGGATGATTTTGCAGTGCCATATGTGCTGAGCTTGGCACTTGTAAGGGCTATCATCATCTTGAAACTCGGCCTGAAAATAACTCATCTTGTCAACCCTTGGTATAACCTGCTTCCTACCAGCCTGTCTCATAACTCGAAGTGGGACATAAGGGTAAGTTCCCCTCAAACCAATAAGTATTAGAAATGGTGCATCCCGAGATCGGGCAATGAACTCTTCAGTAGGGAACCTTTCGAACATCCATTGTACTTAGTCCTCTTTCAGATTTTCAAATAGTTCTACACATCCTTTGGCATCTTCTGTCTGAGCAACCATGTTGGGCATGTAGTTCATCCTCCTTGGCTAATGGAAGGCTATATGATCGTCCCAGTCTCTACGCTGAATCTCCTGTCGATACTCACCATTTTGGAGGTGCTCCATGAGCCAGAGTTGGAGTAGCAAGTTGCAACCCTCGAAGTGTTTGGATCCTTGTTGACATTTCTCCAAGGCGCGGTATATTTTTGCGATGATCATGGGCACTATGCTAAATGGTTGCCCACCAATTCCCTCCATTAAGGTTTTGGTGACCATGGCTAGTCGGGTAAGGATCCTTTCTTTCTTCAAAGGAAATACTATGATCCCCAAGAAGCAGAACATAAAGACAAAGACCCTTCGATGGATATGCCCTAATGATGTGAGGGCAAACTCATCAGGATAAGTACAATAAGATTTGCTGTGACCGTACCTCTCGTACAAATAATCAAAGGGAATGTACGACTCCTTCAAGCAGGTTAAGTCAGGATTCTTCTTTAGACCCATCATCTTGAATAAACCTCTATCCTTGCAATTTTCTAGCATTAACAAAGCCGAAGTTTCCCACGGTATACTAGCCACTCCTCCTATTTCCTCTAGTAGGGGTGTCATCTCAATCTCCCCGAAGTGAAACATAGACCTATCGCAATCCAAGAACAGGGTAGTAGCTTCAATAATTTTGTTGTTGGGTTGGATTTCTAGAAGAGAAAGAAAATTTCCCAAGTATTTTCGGACAAGGGTCTGATCGCTGGAATGAAGATCTTCCCACCAGTTTAGCAATTTCGGGTGGATGTTGGTAACCATGCTGAATCTGGGGGCTTCGTGCCTCATTTTTTGCAAGACAAAAGTGTTAGGCCCTTACTCCCACCGGACTCGATTATTAAATATCAATAATTGGCATAAAAACATTTAGTTCTCCAAAGAAATGCACAAAATGTGGTAGTGTCCGTTTGGGTTTCAAGGAAACCCAGTGGACTCTGGACAAGGCTATATTAAAGAGTCATTATGCGGACAACATAACTGACTCGACTAGGTTTGACCATGATACATGCATAATTTAAAGAGAAAAGGCTTCTATGGGGTTTTAGACTGGTACCCTTGAGCGGTCAACTCAAAAGGGAAAGGCACGGAACCGTCGACTACACTGTTGATCGAGTGGTTTTACCACAAATATGCGTTTGCTAGATTTAGGGGGTGATAATATTGGAAGGGCACAACCACTCATTATAAGCGTTGCTATGGTATTTTATTTGGCACGAATGGAATATGATGTTGAATATTCAGTTGCAATAATTAAAACAACTTGTCACGTATTTGCACATTCATAAAGTAATAATTACAACAGTTTCTCCTGATTTACAATAGTATTAAAGGAAAGCGATAAAGGAAAGCATTAAGAGAAATACGGAAAAGAAACAAAGAGCCAAGTCAATTACGAGGTAGAAGAGGAAAAAATACTTAAAGGCATTTAAACAAATAAAGATATATAAAGAAGCATAAAGTCTCAAATAGCATGAAATGGTAAAAGCCTTAAAAAAATCCCCAGCAGAGTCGCCACACTGTCGATGCGCCCTTTTTCTCGCGAAATCGGGTTTATGACATTTGGGAGGACAACTCGTTTCCTTTTGGGAATTCGGTTTAAAGAGTCGCCACATAATGATTAAGTGCATCGAGACACTAAGACGAACTTTGATTTAGAAAACCAAAGATTGGGTAAGGGCTTGAAATCATCCCGAGGGGAAGGTGTTAGGCACCCCTCAAGATTCACTAGTGTGGTTCCCGGCCATACTATAATTTTAACTTTAAGTATAAACAACAAGTGGACAAGTAAAAGTTACAAATACGAGGAGGGTTTTCACATAATTGTTGCAAGTAATTTGGAGTTAAAACGAAGTTAAAGAAGCTAAAATTTGAGAAGAAAGCAATTTTGAAATTTTGAATAAAACAAACAGGGGGGGGGGG
>MU681623.1:54615-65368 GCA_026770625.1 Nicotiana glauca
TATCGTATGGTCATCATATCCATATCTACTATTTCCCATCCCATTAAGGTATTAAACGCGGAATGGACTCGTTTTACTTATTACATGCTATTACCCGCCCCCATCCTATCAGTCCCGGAGGTATTTGGGACTACTAATCCTAAAAGGAACGGTATGAGGTTTTATAAATTCAAAGGACAAAATTCTAAGGCGACAATCAAAGCACATATGTAACAAATATGGGGGAGAAGCATATAATAGATAGAAAGGCTCAAACAAACTTCCTTAAAATAAAGAGAAACATATAATTTAGCATGCCTTACATGTACTGATTAGGATCTGATTAAACTTAAGAGTTATGGTAGACTGATCTATTATATATTTCATATAAGAAATCCGAATCGGGCCTGCCTGCTGGTTGTGGCCAAGAATCTGATTCAGTTTACAAGTTACCTTATGGCTTTGCCTAAGTGTTAAATGAAACCTATGGGCACGATATCTATTAGTTCAGATAAGACGTATACTGATTTTAAAGAAGAGGACTTGTTAATTACAGAACCATAAATTCTGCAGATGTTTAGCATTGCTGCTACTGATTTTAGACTTATAAGCGAATGAACAATTCTGGTTTCTTTGGTTGCTCCTATAGGCATGCTTTCTAGGCGTTGTTGATTTTAAACATTTTTTATAGTCGAAATAGGAGTGCAGAAGTCCTATAGGCATGGTATCTAGAATGTTGTTTGTTATTTAAACCTATGAACAGGTTTGCCTAGTGATAGATGCAGATGCAAAATTCTGGAAGTCCTATAGGCATATTATCTATATGATATGCAGCATTTTAGAAATGACTTATAGACATGGTCTCTATAAAATGCAGAAGTATAAAAATCTATAGACATCGTCTCTATATGAGATGCAAAAATGCCAGCTGAAAATAGGATACATGAGCGTAGAAGTGTAAATATTCCCTATGAACATGATATCTACCCTTTTGTATACATGATTGACCCGTGCCATTGAACATGATATCTACCCTCAGAGAACTAAAAATTTACAACCCAGGAGAGCCTGATTCAAACTTCTTGTCTGAAGCATGAAGTAAACCAATCTCCAAAGATTAGATTCCAAAGCCTTTCTCTTACTTGGGATGTGTCAGAGTTCCCTAAGAGTCTCAAATAGACTCTGGGCAGTGCTCACACCCAAATATATTGCAGAATTGAATCATAGTGCAGTGTGGAAGAGCCAGCCCTCAAGTGTCCAAGTTCAGAGGGAACTCAAGGTCCCAAAGCATGGTTCACATGAGGGGGCAAAACTTAGAATCTAAGAGAGAGTGTAAGTGCAGAGAGGGATTTTGAGAGGAAGCAAAGACAGGCTAATGGTCATACCTAGCAATTGGAAGTGCTGACATACCCCACATTACTAACTAAATAGATAGCCAAAACCGTTAACTCCCCGATAATGGTGCCAAAAAGTGATCGTTACCAACTCCGCACTACTAATAAGTAGGAAGAGAGGGTCACAATAGCTTTTATCCGATTTTGGGTCGGGATCAATATCCACAGAGAGATAGAATTGGAATCGAGTATCTATCTAATTTAGGATTGCGTATGTATTCTTAATTACACTTCTCATCATTTTTGGGGTTTTATTTATAATTCTACTTTTAACAAACTACAAATTGTAAATTAAGCTAAGAGTTAAATATTGCAAGTTGTATCTAATGGTTTAAAAAAGGGCACAAGGGTAGTGACTTCCGCCCAGGTGGTCAATCGACGGGTACTTGAGTCTAAGGCATCTTTGACATATTTGGGGAATATGATATAATCGTTGCACTAATTTACCCACTCTACACCTCTTGGTGGTTTAAGTGATTTTGCCCAATTGACTTTCTCAAGACCAATTGGGTATGCAAATTTGCACAAGCAACTAAGGTTCAAGTCGGGTATTATACTCTCAAGGTTTAACCCTTTAATTGGGGCTATCAATCTCTTGAGTACGCCCTAATTCCTTGTTGGATCAATTTTAGAGACTTAGGCTCTCTTTCTCAAGAAGAACCCTAGTCAACTAAACACAAACTAGTGTTTGCAACAGCTAATTCAACAATTTAACCATGAAATTGACCCAAATATCAAACACCCATAGTCAATTTAGCCCTAAAATGCAAGACCCATCAATTACCCACACTAGGGTTGATCCACAACCCTAGCTATGGGGTTTAGCTACTCATATTCAAAGAAGAAAAACAAGAAATAGAAGAAGATAAACACATATTAATTAATTGCTAAGCTAAATACAAAGATTCAATGATGAAAAGTAAGTAAAAATGCCCAAAATGGCTAAAAGAAGTCGACCCATAAGCACAGCTGATGTATTACAATACCTGAGACCCTAAAAATGTAAAAAGAATCTATCTATATTAAGCTGAAAAATCTGGACAAAAATGCTCCTGCGGGGTTAGTGCAGACCGCACAAAATGGTGAGCGGCTGCACTAGGGCTCTTGGCTTCAAAATCAAGCATAGTGAGTTTTTGGAAAGAATCAATCTCTTTCCAAGGATCAAATCTCCTGGGTTGTCAAGCCTCGACCTTCATCAAAGTATTTATACCTAGCCTTAAAACATAGTCAGACATACTTTGATCTAACCAAAAACCACTCTCTTTATTCTACTACAAACAAATATTGTAGTTCACTAAGATCTGCTATGTAACAAGTTAGAGAAAAAAAGGAGAGTATAACATTGGTGAGGCATTGTATAAAAAAGAAACGAGTGTTAGAGAAACGGTGTTGTCAATTCACTTCAACTGTACTCGAAGAAATATATTTACTAAAAGAGAACTCCCTTGCAACTCAAGGGGACTAGAATAGGATTCACATTGAATCCGAACCAGTATAAAAATCATGGTGTCTTTAATTTCTGCATTTAACTTTTGCTATTTACTTTCTGTCACTATAACTGTTAAGTTATTATTTCTAGTCGACTACTCAATTAATTAGTTGATTAATAAGCGATTAAGTTTAAATATTTACAATTTACCCCCTCTTATACTTTCAATTGGTATAAGAGCAACGCTCGCATAATACTTTTGCTTAACAGCTTGTGAGAAATTATCATGGCAAATCAAGTTATCATAGGAGCTCTCTTTCAGTAAGGAACTTCACAAGTTAGACCACCATACTTTAATGGACAACATTTCTCCCACTAGAAAGTGCGAATGGAAATCTTTGCCAAAGCTTTTGACGTCAAAGTGTAGAGAGTCATCAAAAAGGGAGACTATCCCTTACCAGCCGCCACTCCGCCACTTGTTGATCCTGAAGATATAGATTTATACACACAAGAGAAAATGGAAGTGGTACAAGTTAACAACAAAGATACAAATCTGCTTCATAACACTATAAGTGGTGAAGAATATGAGAAAATCTCAAGTTATGACACAAACATAGAAATGCGGGACAAGCTTGAAGTCACTTATGAAGGAACCAACAAAGTAAAGGAAACATATATCAACATGCTGGTCCATGATTACGAGCTCTTCTCAATGAAAGAAGGAGAATCCATTGAAGAGATGTTTGCCAGATTTAGCAAAATAATTAGCGATCTAAAGGCGTTTGGCAAGCCCTACACCAGTGGTGATCAAGTTAGAAAAATTCTCAGGAATCTGCCAACCACTTTGCAGACCAAAGTAGTCACACTGGAATCTTAAGATCTAAACAAATTATCCTATGATGAACTACGAGGATAACTCATTGCTTTTAAAAAGACGCATCTCAAGAAGACCAATCAGGAAGAAAAAAAGACAATAGTTGCATTCAAAACCTCTATTGAAATAACTGAAAACGAAACTGATGATGATCCTAAAGCTTTATAAGAAGAAATTGCTATGCTATCTAAAAACATGGATGGGTTAGTGAGAAGATACAGGAACACAAAGAAAGGAAGAATTACACCAAGATGATCCAGACGAGGATGTTGGATAGACGAGGACATTTCAGATGACAAAAATGAAAACTGTTTCATGGCACGAGGTGAAACTAGTGAGGTAAGATCCTATAACTATGAAAGATGCAATGAATTACAGGATATTCTTGATTTAACTTTGAAAGAATCTAAAAAAATAATGAATGAGCTTAAGAGACTTACTAAGGAAGTTAAAGATTGGAAAATCAAACATGAAGTATGTGAAATCGAAAAGGAAGTACTTCAAGAAGAGTTTGAGGAATTGTAAATGCAACTCAATGGCATGTGCAAATCCACCAGTCATAATTTTGTTAGGTCGAATAAGATGACATACAAGTCAACTGGAAAAGGACCAGCCAGAACCAAATTGACTAATACTAACTCTAATGAAGGACTTAAAAGTGGGTCAAAAGTTATGTGTTATTACTGTAACAAAAGTGGGAATAAATATTCCTTATGTCGTTTTCGTAAAACAAACATTATAGGATGGGTTTGGAAACCAAAAAATTCTGAACCTATTAACACTAACGTCCAGGACCCAAGCAAGCTTGGGTACCTAAAATAAAGTAATCATCTTGTTTTATTGGAACACCATAGAATAAGCCGCAAAGGAAAATGGTATTTAGACAGTGCGTGTTCCAGTCATATGACAGGTGACAAAAACCTGTTCAATGAAGTTAAAAAATTGATGGAGGAAGTGTTAAGTTTGGGGATGATTCAAAAGGCAAAATAATTGGTATTGGAACAATTCCCTTCAATAGCAACTGTGACATCACTGAAGTTTATCATGTCGATGGCCTCAACTACAATCTCTTGAGCATAAGTCAACTCTGTGACTTAGGATATGAGGTAAATTTTAAGAAAACAAGATGTGCTATTGAAGATGAATCAGGTAAAATAGTCCTTCCTAGAAAAAGGTATGGAAATGTTTATATCCTTGATAGTTTTGAAAAGATAGATGGTCATATCTGTTTATCCTCTATGTCTGATGATCCATGGTTATGGCATAGGAAACTTAATCATTCTAGCATGCATTTGATAGAAAAATTGTCCAAACATGATTTAGTTGTTGGTCTACCCAAACTGAGTTTTTCTAGAACTCATATTTGTAATGCATGTCAAATGGGTAAGTAGATCAAAAACTCTTTCAAAAACAAAGATATAGTATCTACTTCAAAACCTTTGCAATTACTTCATATGGATTTATTTGGGCCTGCTAGAACCGCCATTATAGGAGGTAAGAGGTATGCGTTTGTTATTGTTGATGATTATTCACGTTTCACTTGGGTAATTTTCTTATCTCATTAGGATTATGCATTAAGAAATTTTGAAGTTTTCTACAAAAAGGTTGAAAGAGAAAAGGGATATATGATTTCAGTAATTCAGAGTGACCATGGAGGAGAATTTGAAAATTGAGCATTTGAAGATTTTTGTAATGATCAGGGATACACCCACAATTTCTCTGCACCACGCTCACCACAACAAAATGGGGTTGTGGAAACAAAGAACAGGACCCTCCAAGATATGGCAAGAACCATTTTACTAGAACACTCACCGCCAAACCACTTCTGGGCAGAAGGTGTAAGTACAACATGCCACATTCTCAATCGTTGCCTCATAAAGCTTATTCTGAAGAAGACTCCATATGAAATGTGGAAAGGTAAACATCCAAACATCAGTTATTTCCATCCTTTCGAAAGTAAATATTTTATCCATAATAATGGTAAGGACAATCTTGGAAAGTTCGATCCAACAAGTGACGAAGGTATTTTTTTTTGGTTACTCATTAAATAGTAGATCTTTTATAATCTATAACAAATGTACACTATGTGTGGAAGAATCTGTACATGTTATATTCGATGAGAATAACCCCTTGGTCGAGAAAGGAATTACTGCATGTGATGAAGATCAAGCTCAATAAACTCAGGTGACAAGCAAATCACAAGAGTCGACTGATACACCTGCTGCGACAGAGTCAGCTGGTGAAGACAACAACAATGTATCAGATCAACAAGTCAAGTCAACTAGAAATATAGTTCGTCCAAATGAATGGAGAAGCGAGCCTGAATATCCTCAGAAATTCATTATAGGGGATCCAAATGAAAGAATGAAAAATAGGGGAGCTCTAAAAAAAAAAGCAAATATCGCATTGATTTTTCAGATTGAGCCAAAAAATATAGAGGAAGCACTAAAAGATTCATGCTAGGTGCAAGCTATGCAGGAAGAGTTAGATCAGTTTAGTAAGAATCAAGTGTGGAATTTGAAACCCAAACATGATAATGTGTCTGTAATCGGAACAAAGTGGGTTTTTAGATATAAATTGAACGAAGATGGAAAGGTCGTAAGAAATAAAGACAGACTAGTTGCTCAGGGCTACTCACAATAGGAAGGAGTCGACTATGATGAAAATTTTTCCCTAGTAGCTAGTTTGGAGTCCATACGAATTCTTCTGGCATACGCATCGTTTAAAGGATTCAGGCTGTTTCAAATGGATGTTAAAACTGCATTTTTGAATGGATTTATTGAAGAAGAGGTATATGTGAAACAACCTCCACGTTTCGTAGATTCAAAATTTCCATACCATGTATATAGGCTCACTAAGGCACAGTATGGTCTAAAACAAACTCCACATGATTGGTATGATAGACGGAGTTCCTTTCTTGTTGATCATAGCTTTACAAGAGGTAAAATAGATACTACCTTGTTCATTAAATGATCATCGGAAGGTAACCTCATTATTCAAATTTATGTTGATGATATTATATTTGGTAGTGCTAACCATCTCATGTGCAAGGAATTTTCAAATCTTATGCAAAGCGAATTCTAAATGAGTATGATGGGTGAGCTCACATTCTTCCTTGAACTACAAATTCAACAATCTGAAGAAGGGACCTTCATATGTCAGGCCAAATACACGAAAGAGCTGATTCAAAAGTTTGGTATGAGCAATGCAAAATCAATTGGCACACCAATGAGCCCTTCCACAAACCTAGACAAAGATGAACATGGTATTCCTATTGATGAAACCAAATATCATGGAATGATTGGATCACTACTATATCTAACAACAAAGTCGACCAAATATTATGTTCAGCGTACGTAAATGTGCCAGGTTTCAGTCAACTCCCAAGGAATCTCATTTGATTGCTGTAAAAAGAATCATTCGATATCTCATTGGAACTGTATCTCATGGATTATGGTACCCTCCCTCTAACTCTTTTAAATTAGAAGTTTTTTTAGATGTTGACCTTGCAGGTGATAAGGATGATAGAAAAAGCACAAGTGGTACATGTCAATTACTGGGAAAGGCATTGATATCCTGGAATAGAAAAAAACAAGCATCAGTCGCATTGTCTACTACTCAAGTTTAATACATTGTTGTTGGACAATACTGTGTACAACTACTGTGGATGTCTCATCAACTGGGTGACTATGAACTCTCTTTTAAGCCTATAAATTTTTTTTGTGACAACTCTACTGCTATTTGCCTTTCTAAAAATCCTGTTTATCATTCTAGACCTAAGCATATAGATATTAAGCATCATTTTATTAGAGATCATGTTCTTAAGGGATACATAGAAATATCTTTCGTTGGAACCATAGATCAATTAGCTAATATTTTTACTAAACCTTTATTAGAAGAGAGATTTTGTGATTTAAGAACTTTACTTGGTATTATTTGCATTACTAATAACCTTAGGACCTATGTGCACTGTTAATTTTGTTTGTTACAATTGTCCTTTACTCATGCATTAATTACGCCTCCTTTTTTCCCTCTCCTTTCTCTTCTTTCACGTCAGTTCGCTCAAAATTGGAAAGTCGGTCATCACATCTCTTCAACTGAAAAATTTTCCTTTTCTATAATCAACCGTCAGAAACCTTCTTCTTAAGAGAGAAAACCCCTTTCAATCACTCTCATCTCTACCTCTTCTCCAAAAGTTCCAATCAAAACCCTTCTCTACAATGGCCAAAAATCCCAGAAATCCCTTTGCTTCCACCAGAAAAAGCACCCGTTCCAAGGCAAAACCCCCTTCTATGCCCCCAGAACAGGTAGACCTCGGGTCCGATCACTCTGAGGTTTCAACGTCTTCTCAGGGAGATTTCTCTGAACACTCACAACTTCTAGGAGAAAAATCCTTAGGTAAGCGCTCTATAGAAGAACCCCCTGTTTCGTCCACCCCAAAGAAATCCAAAGTTTATTTCTCTGTCTCTCTTGAATCTGACCTCAATTTCTAGGATTCCCCAAATATGAATTTCTTTATTGCTCTGAAAGACAAGCCCATTGCTCATGGAAGGGTTGTCGACCTTGACGACATGGAAGCCCTCAATTGCAAGGTCAAAGACATGTTCGTTCATCAAGGTTGGGTTAAGTTCTTCTATATTTCTCCGCCTAAGGTATATGAACCTTTGGTAAAAATGTTTTATGCAAATCTTTGTTCTAGTAAACCAGATAGGTTGGAATCTCTCGTGCTAGGTAAGCACATGGTTCTTGACTGTGCCCTATTTGATTCACTCTTTTAGTGTCGTTGTTCTAGTTTTCCTATGCTCTTTAAAAATACCTGGCCTGATGACTTTGAAATCTCCTTTGGCCAATCCAAACAGTGTATTGCAGAGAATCTTTCTGACTCCCTTACAAACCAGATAGGTCCTAGTGATGTTAGTTTTGAAAGTCGGGTTCTAGCCCACATTGTAGCAACTAGTTTTCTTCCTCGTACTGGTTCCTTTTCAACCTTCTCTCAAAGAGACACCTTCTTTGTCTATTGCCTTGTGACCAAACTCAAAATCAAGCTTTCTTCCCGCGTTATCAATTTCATGATCGAGAGTGCTGAAGATCCCACCAGTCTATCCTATGATATGGCAATCACTCACATTCTAGAAGCTCATCAAATTTCCCTGTCCAACTATCCCTTCATCATTGTCTCTAAGTCCTATAATTCTAGAGCCTTTGCTAGTATGGAATATGTGAGTGTAAAAGGTTCCTGGGTTAAGAAGCACGACAGTGAAGCAAAACATACCCCTGCAGAGCCCAAACCTTCACCCTCTGTTCCTCATTCCAGTCTTGACAGTACAGATCTATGCAAAAAGCTTCGTGCTATTGAATCTCAACTCTCTGAAATAAAAAATCTTACCACATCCACTCAATCTACTGTTGGTGACATCCATGCGATTTCCAAGGAAACATGGTCTGATGTGTCCAAAATTAGAGTTGATCTTCTCAAAGTTAGGGAGAATGCTGTCAAAGCCTTCAAGGAGATTCATGACAGGTTGAATGGAGTGAGTATCTCAGCAAATGCAACCTTTGAATAGTTAAAGGAGGCCATCTGCACTAACCTTACTTATTTTCCGTTAAAGCAGACTTTTGCTCATCGTCTACATCTTTAGTCGAAAGCTATTTCTTTTATGATTCCTTCTCTCACTTCTTGAAGACTATCTTTTTCATTCAATAGCGCGTCGTTAGTGTGGACGTTTTAAGACAATTTCTTTTACTCTGCTAGTTTTGGGCTGTGTTTTCAGCCTCTGGATAATTTTTATTTTTTTGCTATGCTATTTTTTGGGCTGCTTTCCCAGCCATTGGATTATCACTATAACTTTTCTACTTCAGTGCTATCTATTCTGTTTAGTTCTTGTATCATTCCCTCTTTACTGATGCCAAAAAGGGAGAGAAGGAGTATATGTCTGTACAGGTACAGTTTGCGGCAGAAGTCGACTCTACCTCAGACTAGTCAACTGCGTACATTGAGGGGGAGTATCATAGACTAATCAACTGCATATATTGAGGGGGAGTAAAACACAGGGAAGTCAACTGGTGTTTACATTTATATATTATTTTATCATCATCAACAAAGAGGACATTTTTAGATCCAGTTTTAATAATGCAAATAATATACATATGCAGGAAATCGATTAAAAGAATTAAGGAGATACTACAAGACTGCGGGAGTCAATCCTGCTACCTAAGGAAAGAAATCAATCAACAAAGATTATAATACAATCAGCAAATCTAGATAACTAAGGAAAAAATCCAATCAGCAAAGAGTAACTGCGATGGACTGAATCAAGCAAGCCTAAACTTAAGACACGAATCAAGGGCAGCATCCCAGAAGATCGAAGATTCTGTGGAGATTGGTACGCGACTAATTTTGGAAGAGCCAACAATCACGGAGCAAGTCTTGGCAGCATCCTAGAAGATTGAAGATTCTATGATGATTGGTATGCGACTAATTTCGGAAGAGCCAACAATCAAGGAGAAAGTCCTTATTACATACATCCGTTGAAGGAAGGAAATCAAGGGAAAGCAACGACCAACTATCTTATTCTTGGAAAGAATCAATCTCTTTCCAAGGATCAAATCTCTTGGGTTGTCAAGCCTCGACCTTCATCAATGTATTTATACCCAGCCTTAAACCATAGTCAGACATACTCGGATCAAACAAAAAACCACTCTCTTTATTCTACTACAAACAAACATTGTAGTTCACTAAGATCTGTTGTGTAACAAGTTAGAGAAAAATGAGAGTATAACACTGGTGAGGCATTGTATAAAAAAGAAACGAGTGCTAGAGAAACAGTGTTGTCAATTGACTTCAACTGTACTCGAAGAAATACATTTACTAAAAGAGAACTCCCTTGCAACCCAAGGGGACTGGACTAGGATTCACATTAAACCCGAACCAGTATAAAAATCCTGGTGTCTTTAATTTCTGCAATTACCTTCTGCAATTTACTTTTTGTCACTATAACTGTTAAGTTATTATTTTTAGTTGACTACTCGATTAATTAGTCGACTAATAAGTAATTAAGTTTAAATATTTACAATTTA
>MU681623.1:66125-86265 GCA_026770625.1 Nicotiana glauca
TTTACCCTAAAAACAGATAACAATTGAATTTATATGTGGTTTTAAGTATATACAGATTTATTCAATACAAATGATAAATTGCGTTAGATTAAACAGATAAAGGACATAATAAATTGTCAAACAACGTAAGAGGAGTGATTCCGGGCTTAGTAACAGCCTTAATGAAATGCATGCCTTCGATCTCAGACTCAAAATAATGAAGCACCGATGAACAAAAGTGAGAACTCTAAATAACAGAGAAAAATGAGAGTATGTTGCCTTGGTGTACGTGTTACACTGTACTAATGAATAGTCATACCCCCCTTTATATAGTAGGAGAGTTTCACCTTTAGTACAATTTCTTAAAAGGTAAAAAATATTTGGTTTACTAATCACTGATCCTTTACCGATATGTGCCGAGAGTCATGTCGTGAAACCCGTCTATGCGCAAATATCACGGACCTTAGTTAGTCGTGCTTGATTATCTGATAACACTTTCTGAAGTTCAAGGATTCGAATCGATCCTGGGGGCGTGGCTTCGATTCCTCCAGGGCAGGTGTTTGCCCGGACCTCGACTTGAGGGGATCCTTGCCTCGATTCCAATTCCTCACAGTTGCATTTCTACTCCGCTCACTTCATAGAGAACCGGGCATTTTCGATTTCACCCGTATACAGATAGTCCTCTCATTCCTTGGAGAGTAAGTTTATAGAATTGATGAGAAACTACATATGCACTTCGATTCCTTCTCCAATACGCCGTGGCAGAAATGACAAAGAGCCCAAAATGTCCCGTCAGCCATGTCATTATGACTTCAAATGCGTATCAGCCACCAGTTGGCCATCCCTGAACGCAAAACATCGTGAAGTCTCTATAAATGTTCCCCTCCTTCGTTCATTTTTTACTTTATGATCAAGATTATACCCTCGAGTCTTCAGGATCTCACTACTCTTCTTCATACTCTAGAATTTTACCTCCATTCCTCAAGATTTCTTAGTAAGTTGCAAGTTTTCACTTAATCTCTATAAGAAGCAGTGCACTCGACCTTTCATCTTTCAACCCTTCTTCATATAGCTCAAGAGTATTCTAGAAAACAATGGCTAAAACTTCAAAATCTATGCCAAAATTAAGAAAATCACTCCCGACGTGGTCGTCCTCGAGAGGCCCTTACTACTATCGAAGAATCGACCCCTGAGCCTCCCTTGAAAGTGTTTTCCCCAAGGGGTGTTCGGTTGTTGATGATTTCAAAGTTGAAAAACCCTCGTCAGTACAGGGTCGGTGTGACGAGGCATCAAGATATATATGCTCAATCACCGAGGATGTATTCACCGAGGTACGAAAGGGCTACAATTGGGCAATCAAGGGCATAGTGGTCCCCGACCCTATGGAGGCCATAACTACCCATATTGAGGGAAATCTAAGTATTTACACTTATCCCTTTACACTGGTTCCAGTGGACCCGGTTATTCTAGAATTCCGTAAGAGGTATAAAGTATGCCTTGGTCAGATCCACCTGTCGTTGTGGAGGATGTAATCCTCCTTCAATACTTTGTGAACAAAATTGACTCTTGTCAGCTCACCATCGATCATCTACTCCGCCTGTACAGTCCCCAAATCTTGTGAGGGGGACTAATAATGCTCGTACACTAGGCTAGCAAAGCCCCATTCTCAATCATCAATAAGGACCAGGATCGGGGATGGCAGGGATGCTTTGTCCAGATGAGGACCGCAGACTTGATTCCTGCCGAGTTTAGGCCATTTCGCGAGAAGTGGAATGCATCACGTAAGCACAACTTTTCTTTAAATGTCGATTTTACGTTCATCTCCTTTTTCCTCACCAGTATTTGTGGTGGTGCAACTGCTGCTCGAGTCACAAACGCTATCCCTCGGCTCAAGGAGTGGATCGAGAGCATTTGCTCTTAGGTGCCTTATTCCGAGCTCTCATGGCTCAAACTCTCGATGGACTGCTGGGAAGCCCGTTCTCATGGTAAGACCCTTACTAGAATAGGTAACATTTGGCTCTCCTATTCGCATAGTACTTACCCTCTTTCCTTCATTTTCCCTCAACAGGTTTGCCTACAACCATTAATCTCAGGTCTGCAGTAAGGGATGAGGATCTATATATTGGTCCCTCCGCTGCAGCAGGAGAGAAGAAGAAAAGGAAGGCTCCGGGTTTCCCGAGCTCAGAGAAGAAGAAAACAAAGGCAAGGTTGTCCCGTTAGCCAATGGAGAGCTCTGTCTCTTGAGCACCCAACTCGGACTTGCTCTTCCGGCTTAGGGATGAGCCCGAGGAGGATGATTTTTTAGCTGCCCATGAAATGACCTCCCCCGAAGAGCGGGCAGCAGCCGGTAGGGAAACAACGGAGGTCGATCCTCATCAAGTTCGGGAGGACGATGTAGAGATGAGGGATGAGGCTTCTCACGATGATGGCTCTGCTCCGCCCGGTGTCATAAAGATTTCGGGATACCTTCATTCACTGAGTCAATATTCAACGAAGCCCGAACGATGAATGAGCGATCCAACGAAGAGGCCCATGTTACGGACGATTCCCTTTGTTCTTTTTTCGAAGGTGTTGACTCGATTGCCCTGGAAGACTTCTTTGGGTTGGGTGACTTGGAGGTGCCAAGAAAAGACCCGTATTTTGAGGCCAGCGGGCAAAATTCGAGCCCAAAATTAATCAACCAGTTCCCCGCATTGAGTACGGATCCCGGCCATAAGTGGTCTATAATCATTATCGTCCCAGAGGATGCACATGTTCTTTTTTCTCCCATAGGATTAGCGAGTTACCTCCGGTGCCTAGTAACTGAAGACGAGCTGGGCATGGCGTTCCTGTTCAATGAGCGCAGTAACCGCTGAATTGGGTAAGGCATCATTGCACTCTTTCACCCTCTAAATTAGTTCTTGATATTTCTCATGTCTTCCTTCTTTTATCTTTTTGCAAGCCTTAGTACTCCAGTATGCAAGCTTTCTTTGATACTGGGATGAGGTTAACTAGCTCGAGGCTGAGGTTAGGGAGCTTGCTTAGAAAAGAGACATGTACGAGGTTCTCTGTAAGCAGCGCAAAGTGGCCATCAAGAGTATCTGGGCTGAGTTGGATGCGACCGAAAAGGAACATGCCGACCTTTTGGAATAGGTAAATAATTTCAATGTTAGGGATGATGGCTTATCCACGACGATTAACGACCAAACCTCGTAGATCCAGTAGAAGATTGACCAGATTGACCAACTCTGAGCTGAAATGATCGAGGTCCAGGCCATGGCCGATGTATGGAAGGGAAAAATGGGCCAGCTGGATTTAGAGAAGGGGATCGCCCGAGAGAAACTAGCATCGATAGAGGTCCAACTCCGTGTAGAGAAAGAGAAAGCCGAAGTGTGGGCTCGACAAATCGACGACCTCCAAACTCAAATGAACTCGGTCATCGCTAAACGATCCCTTGGCAAAGATCTTGAAATAACGTGATCCGAGTAAAAAAGAACCAAGGTTGATGATGAAGAGATGGTGGCCCAGTACGAGGCCAATGTCGAGGCAGTCGAGGCCTACTCTAAAGTCACTGTTGAGTATGTGAAGCGGTTGTCTCAGAGGGAGACCATCGAGAAAATCCATGTCTGAAGTTTTGACATGTCGGCCGAGATTTAAGAGGCAAAAAGTCTCGAGGTCGAGGCTTAGAAGTTGGCTGAACCCGAGGATGAAGAGGATTCTGAGGGCTTCGGCAAGCCCGAAGGTGGAGAAGATCCCGATTGGCTCTGGTGACAAGGCAGGTTTTGGTGAAGATCAGGCATAGGTGCCTTAGGAATGTTTTGTCTTTGTTTTTGCACTTTGTACATTTATTTTGCTGAGGTCATTTTCATTGGCCTTTGTAAAGGCATTTTGGAATGTATATATAAGGTTTTTTCCATTTTGGCAATTTTTGAGTCTATTACCTTTAGAATCCTTTTTACATTTGCAAAGATATCAAATGCCTTAGAACAAAATAAAACATAGTAATAAGTTATTGTTCGGAGGTCCGAACAAGACTTGTTCTTGATGTAAGTTTTATTTGAAACTTGTGGCGGCTCGGTATGGCCGAAATCTTTCCCCAAAGTGCTTGTTTAGATGTTTTTAGACTGTAATTTTGCCGAGGATAACCTTTAAACCGGTTCTGAATTTTGACGGCCTAATGTTTTTATCATGGGCTTCAGACGTTTGCGAGCTATTTTTAGGGTGGACATAGCCTTTTAAGTTCAGGCACTTCCTAATAGGCTTTGAGCCTCCGGGATTCGATAGCCCGAGCCATCCAACCTTATCTTGGACGACAGTCCCTGAGTGGGGATGGTCGTAGCCTTTTGAGTTTAGGCACTGCATAATAAGCTTTTGTGCCTCTAGACCTCGATAGCTCAAGCCGTCCGAGCTTATCTTGGACGATAATCCCCAAGTAGGGATGATCTATAGGATCGGATAGAGACAGCCCTTGGACTCTATATCCTTAAGGAACAAACGTAATAGTATTAAGAGACAAAATTAGTATCTACAAGGTAGGAAATTTCTTTCATTCCTGTGCATAATATACAAGATTTTCAGTGTGTATAAGCTTTGTGTTATGTCTTAGGTGGTCTATGCAGGCACGATTCATTTGACCTTTTGGCCTTTACAACAAATCTTATCCACCGAGCATAGACTGTGCAAGCACAAATTTCCTTCCTTTCTAAAAATCATTACCCGATGGTGATGGCCCCTAATATTCGAGGTCGATCGTCGAGAGCACTCAAATACTGTTGATGTGGCCATCCACTTCAGTTCATAACCAGTCTTTGATTCTAAGTTAGCACGATCCATTATTGCCTTATTAAACACCTTTCTAGAAAATCCATTTGAGAAAAAACCAGTTCAAGGGGAAAAGAGTGAAATGCGTGCTTTCAGGCCTAACAATTACATCATCCTCTGGATGTTTCCTGTAAGTGTTAGTTTAATTAGCAAAAAAGAATGAATGGGATTGTACCTTAGCAGTCGTATCATTTTAAGTAGGTCATGTTCCAGTTGTTCGATGGCTTCTCACTGTTCCCCACTTCGAGTTTGTATTAACCTTTAACAATAATCTCGATAATTCGATATGGACCTTCCCAATTTGGTCTCAGTCTCCCTTCGTTCGAATTTCGGGTGTTCACTGTCACCTTTCTTAATACCAAGTCCCCGATATTAAAGTGTTGGAGGTTGGCTCTCCGATTATCCGTTGCTTCTGGGTGGCCAACCGTACAAGATCGGCCTCTCGCCTTTCATCCAATAGTTCTAGGCTCGTGCTCATGGCCTCATCGTTTGACTTTTCGGCAACATATCGGAACCTGAGACTCGGTTCTCCTACCTCGACCGATATTAGTGCTTCGGCACTGAAAATTATTTTACTATTTTTTATAAAATAAATGAGGGAAAAATGGCTATTTAAATGTTAGCCCATTTGCATTTCAATTTTAGCATGATTTGGCACCCCAATTCTAAAATCCAATTGCCCAGCCCAAATCCTAATCTACCCGACCCACGACCCCTTTAAAATAACCCATTCGGATCCCCAATCAATCCAAGCCGTTGATCAAAATGATCAACGGCCACCATTTAACCTTTCCTTTTTAATTCCCCATTACCCCCCAAACCCTAACTATTTCCCATCTGTAGCCGCCTTTGAATCCCCCCTTCTCCCTAATTCTCTCTCAAACTCCCTCTCAAACCCTAGCCGCCATCTCCAATCACCACCCAAATCGACCAAATCCATGGCTTAGGAAGCCATTGAAGGCATGTACCTGCCTCCTATGATGTCTACCTGCCTGACTATCATGTTTTCAAGACCGGACATTGAAGAAGCTTGGTCCAAACCTCAGAAGCTTTCAGTTTTATGGCTATTTCCGGTCATCTTTAACCTTTCTCCGACCAGCCATGGCTATTCAAGCCTGACTCTTGGCTTTTCTTGCTTAGGTCAATGACTTTCCAAGCCTTTCTCACCATCTAGGTTCTTTTGAAACCCTAACCTTCGAGATGAAAAGGCCGAAGCATAGGTCAAATATAATCAACTACGCAAGAGGATCCGGGAATGCAAAAGCAAGCACCGTGAGATACAGGAAGCAAATCAAAAACTAATTGAGTAATGGAAGGATATGGCTATCAGCGCCAACAAGCGACTGGGATATTTGGAGCAAGGTATAGTGGAGTTGGAGGAGAAATTTCCCAAGAGGGTCGAAGACTGCCGGAATGCTGAAGGAAATGAATACGGACATCTAGCCAGAGTCTACCTGCTGCTGGGACTGCGCGAGTTAGGGAAGCTGTTCGATGGAGCCAGGGATGCCGAATCTGGAAAAGGTCCTTCTGGGACCAAATAGATAGCAGTTTTCATTTTGCTTTATAAAATTTAATAAGGACAGTGGCCACTAGCAACTTTTATTTCCTGTTATTTAGTATCGATTTAGAATTCGTCTACCTTTTTATCAATAAAATGAGGCATTTAGCATTTCAAGTTCTCCAAATCAACTTGTCGCTTGGCCTACCTCGGACTTAAAGAGGTCCCCAAATTAGGACACGCTTTACATTCCCGTACTATGTGTTTAAATATTGCAACATTTTTATATAACCCTCACTAACTTATTACCTTTTGTTTTTACTTTTTGTTTATTTCCCCTCCCTAAAGGTTAGTTCATGCACTCTGGCAACATCATCCTATTTTACGAGATTCAGGGGCCCTCCACCTACTCCTTCTCTTAGTCCTGTCAGAAACAAGAACAAAGGGAAGATGGAAGATTTGAAAAATGCCAGAAAGGAAAACTCAACGGAACGGGTAGAGGTCACTCATGGTCACGGTACTCTGGTTCCTAAGTAAAATGCATCCGCATTGGAACAAAAGCTGCTGAAATTTCTGGAAGAACTTGATCAGGTTCAGAATCTGGAAAATATATCATTTTCCCTCACCACTCCAGACGTTAATTAGAAACCTGGCCAAAGAACTTAAGAAATTGACTAGCAGAATTCAAGGCGTTGAAGGGAGTAAGGGAATTGAAGGACTAAACTACGAAAATCTTTGCATACAACCCAATGTCGAACTGCCCGAGGGGTACAAACCTCCTAAGTTCGAAATGTTTGATGGAACATGGGATCCAAGGGTCCATTTGACAACGTACTATGACAAGTTGGTTGGAGTAGGAAAAGACGAGAAAATCCGGATGAAGCTTTTCATGAGGAGCTTTAAGGGATATGATTTAACTTGGTACATTAGCCAAGATCCAAAGAAGTGGTCGAACTGGGTAAGCATGGCATCTAATTTTATGGACAGATTCAGGTTCAACACGGAGAATGCACCAGATATGTTCTATATTTAAAATATAAAGAAGAAGCCCACAGAAACATTTTACGAGTATGCTACTCATTGGAGGTCCGAAGCTGCCAAGGTTAGGCCTGCCTTAGAAGAAGAACAAATAAACAAATTCTTCGTCCGGGCCCAAGAGCAACAGTATTATGAGAGGTTGATGATGATCGCAGGCCATAAATTTTCTGACATTATCAAGCTGGGAGAAAGGATCAAAGAGGGCATCAAAAGCGGTATGGTTATAATTTCGAAGCCTTGCAAGCTACAAATAAGGCCTTACAGTCAGGTGGTGTGTCCAAAAAAAGGGACGTAGGAGCCATAATAATGGCATAAAGAACCAAATCTCCCATCAAATACCAAGCCTTCCCAATGCCTCCACTCACATACCAGCTTACTCCAAACTACCAAGCACCCTCACCTTCTTAACAAGCTCCATCACCCACTTATCAATAACCTCCCACATATCAGCTTACTTTACCCAAATATTCCCAACCAGCACATGTTTACCAAGCCTACAACACTCAACCATCTAACTACCAATCCCCTCTTCCACGCCAAAACATCCCTAGACCTCGACCAAACTTTGGCTGAAGGCCCCCAAAACAATATACTATCAAAGCCCCCCTTTTTCCTCGCGGAACCGGGTTCACGATATTCGGGAAGACAACTCTATTCCCACTTTTGGGAATTGGGTTTTTGGATTTTGTAAAGTCGCCACCTAATGATTATAGTGCATTATGACATTTTAAGAAGAATTAAAGATAAAACCAGAGTTGGGTAAAGGCTTGAAATTATCCCGAGGGGAAGGTGTTAGGAACCCCTCAAGATCCACTAGTGTGGTTCCCGACCATGCTACAATTGTGACTTTGAAGGAAAATGTAAACAAACAAACAAGCAAGCATTGCAAATATGGGAAAATTGTTACAAATATGAGTGCGAAAAGGATTTAAAGATGCTGGAATTAGAGGATAACATTTTTGTAAATTAGGGAGAGATATGCAATAAGGGAGAGATCAAATAAATAATGAAAATAACTTAAGGAAATAAACAAGAGATGGAAGTTCGAAAAAAAAGTTTTGGACAACTTTTATGAAAGAATTTGAAAATAACAACTAATTAAGAGGGAGAGGGGTCCTAGGTTTATACATTACATGGATCATTCGCACAACACTGGTACCCGATTATACACATAGTGTTATCGTGTAATCATCATCTCCATGTCTACCCTTCCCACCCGTTTAGGTATTAAAGCGCAGAGTGGTATCGTTTACCTACTGCATGCTATTACCTGTTCCAAACTATCAGTCCCGGGGTGTTAGGACTTCTAATCCTAAAAGGGAAGAATGGGATACGGCCTTTATGGAGTTTTAAAGGATAAAATTCTAGTTGCGACATTCAAAACAAGTAGCAAGTAAAAGGGGAGAACAAACAGTCATACAAGGCTCAAATTAACCCCAGAAATCAAACAATCATTTAGTTTAGCATGCCTTAATAAATACTAGTTTGGTCTTAGATTAAAATTACGCAGCGAGCGGACTGGTTCAACACATAGATTTAGACAGAAAGTATGCATTAGGCAACTTGGATACAATTGTCGGATATTAAAGTATTTACATAAAATCACTGATTTGTAGAAGGTAACTAATGCAGAGGTGTTTTAAAAAAAGAAAAGAAAAAGGGGACTGCAGACTTAGGACATCAAATACATTTCAAAAAGGGTCGGAGGACTGTTTTAATGGCACATGCAGAAAGAGTAATTATTGAAATCCAGAAGAGACAAACTTTAAAGAGTAAATTGCGGAACTGATTTAAACAACGAGTTCAGGGATCATTTTGAAAAGAAATGCATTTAGGCAGAATATTAGAGAAGCTGTGTTAGAAAAGATATGCAAATTTGAAGAAAACTCGATTTTTGGGACAAATACACATTGGTTAAAAAGAGTTTTATCAAAGGTTAGGGTTTTGAAAACGTTACTAAGTTAGGCGTTTAGGAACCAATTAACCAATTATTACTGCTTTTAAAAAGCCAACGAGTTTGATGCAAAAATCCTATAGGCATGATATCTATGTTTTTAGCACTTGTTAATGAATTTGTGAAAACATGGTTCCTAAATTTGCCTAATAAATATGCATATCCTATAGGCATGATTTATATCAATTTTCAGGGAATTTACACTCGTGATGCATAGTTACAGAATATGAGGATTAAATCCTATAAACATGCTTTTTAGGTGAGTAAGTGTTAAATCCTATAGGCATGGTCTCTATATGATAAAATCAGTATTAGAGCCCCTATAGGTAGTATTTCTAGTTTGATTAAAAAGGTAAAGTCCTAAATCATGATTTCTACTCTTTGGATGCAAGAAAGTAAACACCCCTCCCACACCCTTTTACTATATTCCCCAAGTTTCATACAAAATCATTACAACTCAATAAATCAAACTGGAAATTAAAGATACATCAAAAGCTAATAGCTGGATCCAAGTAGCCTAATTCAATCTTGATGTCCAATAATATGTATTTAACCAACTCCGGGATCCAGATTTCCAAAACCTTCTCTTTATCCAAGGTGTTTCAAAGTTCCGAGGAATCTCAGGGATTCCAGGCATTGCTTACACCCAGGATATCATCAAAATTAGAATAATGCAGTGTGGAAGAGCCAGCTCTCAGGCATCCAAGTTTAGAGGGAGCTCAGGGGTCCCAAAGCATGGCTTGCAAGAGAGGGGCATACCTTATAGCTAGAAGCAGAGAGAAGAAGAGAGTAGAAAGCAGAGCTATGTGTATAAGAGTGCAATTTGAGAGTCTGTTCAATTGTGAGGTCTCAAGTGCAGAAAAGAAGTCTCCTCAAGTGCAGAAGGGTAGCCCCTTTTTATAGTGCAGAAAACAAGTAGGAAGAGGTAATAAATAACTTTGAAAAATTAGTCTCAGTGATTTCCCTTCAGTCAAGGGATTTGATTTCAAACGGGTATAAGGTAATTAAGAAAAGAAAATAACTAAAAACCCTTTTCTAGAGTAATATAATAGGGGTAAATACACAGAGGCATTATTTAAGGAAAGAGACTAGTAGTACACGGTTTGGGCAAAAACAAGGAAAGGCAATCAATCAACAACCAGTAAAATCAGGAGTTGGGGTTTGGTATGCATGAATCCAACCAGGAAAGGTGGAGAGGGGTTTAATTTAGAGAAAATCAGTAACACTCAATCAAACCTTATAAAATGGAATTCAGAATCAATCACAAGTTGGCAAAAGGCCTTTTGAAAGAAAAGTTTATTATATATAAAGCCTACAGACATGTAAAACAAGAGAGAGACTAGTGTAGAAAAAATTCAGAGTCATAACAAAGAGGTCGAGTTCATTTTGTAGATTCGGAATGAGTCTGAGAGAGTCAAGGGGCCTGAATAGAACCTTAGCCCAAACACAAAGTTAAGCCTGCCAAAAAACCCCCAAATACTAGGGTTTCCGACTCGAATCAGATGTATAGACGAGAAGACAACATTTAGAAAAGGCTAAGTAGTCTTTTCCAGAGACTTTTGAGAAAACAAACAAATAGCATAGCAGGTTCAAGGCAAATGGACATAAGAACATGGAATAGATAGATTCACACAAAGAAAAGAAGAAAAGGAAAAGTCAGAAAACGTCTTAAGATTTCTTCAGAAACCCTAAATCGGAAACAAATAAATTTTGAAAGGAAAATTAGGGAAAACGTTTTAAAACTCCATTAGAGCACAGATATAGCATAGATCTAAGAAGACAACCAGAGAAAAACCCCGAATAGCTTTGGGGTTTCAGGAAAACCCTAGAAATGAAAAGGCTTGGAAGAAAGTCTGGTCTTGAGCCGGAGATGGTACAAATATGCTCCTAATGCTTGGACAAGTCGGAGCAAGGCCGGAAACGTCAAAAAGACTCGAATCGGCCAAGGTCTGGACGAGGACCTTCGAGGTCTAGCCTCGAATCTTCCAAGAGCACACGTATAGGAGCAGGAGGGGGTGAGCAGAGGTTGTCCATGGCTAGATCATCCATGGATTCCGGTGGCTTTTAGGTCGGAGAGGGAGGTAGGGTTTCAGAGGTCGAGAGGATTCGAGAGAGACGAGGGATTTTGGAGGCGGCTGTTTGAGAGAAATGAGGGGTTAAGGTTGGGTTAGGTGAGTTTAAAAGGAAATGAGTGATCGTGGCAGTTGATCAAAAGGATCAACGGCTAGGATTAAAAGAAATTCGGGCGGGTTAAATAGTTGGATCGGGTTAATTAAGAAGTTGGGTAGGGAATTTTGGGTCTGATTTGGGCTTAAGGTTGGGTCAATTTTAGGCTAAAATTGAAATGTAAATGAGGCTAAAATTGAAATGAATTGGGCTATAATTGAAATAGCCAGTTTTTCCCTTTTATTTTATGAAAATAGTGAAAATGATTTTAAAAGATAATTAAATATGCTGAACCAATTTATAATGCATATATATTAAAAATTGTTGGCCCTAATTTTACAATTATAAAACACTATTAATCGTAAAAATAGGCTATAATTGCATTTATATGCAATTAGCTTTAAAAAAAACCAAACAAATTTGTAAAAATATACAAAAATCATCTTGATTATATTTTGATGTAAATATGAGAATAAAATAAATTATTCACCAAAATAATAATTTTGGGAATAATTATTGGATTTTGTACTGTTAAAATAGACAATAAATTGATTCTAAAAATTCTTAAAAATTTGGGAATAATACTAAAACACTTGGGTATGCTTATATATGCACGTATATGTCATTTTGAAAGTATTTTGGGTATATAAAATACTTAGGGAAAAATTGGGTATCAACAGCTGCCTCTCTTTACCTGGGAAGGATGAAAGAGTTATCGGGTGACCAATTTTGACCGGAAGCTGCGATTTGAAAAGGATTTTGACCAAGCTCTGGTTTTTGAGCTGCCTACATATCCCTGGTCTTACAGGAATCAGGCTGTATGTAGTTCAGGAACCATTGGCGGAACATGCCGATGGGGATTTGAAGGACGGATACGATGCTCGGGGGAGGCAAAAGGTGTTTTGAAGTTGATAGGCTGCGGGAGCTGGAGTGGAACCGCTCCTGCTGAGAAGGCCGGTGCCCGCCGGTGTACCTGCAAGTGAGCAATACAGGCGTATATTGTGTATAGACTAAAACATGGTGCAAGTTCCCGTCGGACCATGAATGTTGTCCTCGGACGGTTAGGGTGACGTCCTTGGACCATGATGTCTTGGGCCATGAGGCACAAAATTAAAGGATTCGCAGGCTATGAAATGACGTCCTCAGGCTATGATAATGGTGCCTCCGAACCATGATGCCTTTGAATAATGATGTGCATGATATAAAGTGGGGTCCTCGGGCCATGGCATGGTGTTCTCGGGCTATGAAGATGATGCCTTCGAACGATGATGCCTTTGAACAGCTTGGCAATATTTCAGCCCATGAAATGCAAGATTTGGCGGTATTTCAGCTGATGCAAAAGAGTAAATGGCGATATTCCAGCCGACGGAAATTTAAATGAGACAGGCGATGTTTCAGCCGATGCAAGAAATGTAAATGGCGATATTTCAGCTGGCAGAGAATTTAAATGCGGTTTGGCGATATTTCAGCTGATGCAAAACGTAAGTAAAGGTGGCAATTTTTCAGCCATGCAAGAAATGTAAATGACGATATTTCAGCCGACAGAAAAATTTAAATAATGTTTGGCGATGTTTCAGCCGATGCAAGAAATGTAAATGGCGATATTTCAGCTGACAGAAAAAATTTAGATGAAACAGGCGATATTTCAGCCAATTACAAGACGTAAGTAAAGGTGGCGATATTTTAGCCATGCAAGTGGAGGTAGAGCTTAACCTCGGAAGGCAGAAGGTAGCCTTATGTAATGCAGGAAATGCGGATAGAGATAACGCTTAGTCTCGAAAGGCAAAAAGGTAGCCTTATGCAATGTAGGAAATGCGTATGGAGACAACTCTTAGTCTCGAAAGGCAGAAAGGTAGCCTTATGCAATGTAGGAAAATGCAGATGGAGACAACGCTTAGTCTCGGAAGGCAAAAAGGTAGCCTTATGCAGATAATGTAGGATGGAGACAACGCTTAGCCTCGAAAGGCGGAAAGGTAGCCTTATGCAATGCAGGAAAATGCAGATGGAGATAACGCTTAGTCTCGGAAAGTAGAAAGGTAGCCATATGCAGATAATGCAAGATGGAGACAATGCTTAGTCTCGAAAGGCAGAAAGGTAGCCTTATGCAATAAGATAAAGCGAATAGTAAGAACAAAAAATTCTTAGCTGATAGCTGATCGTGATATTGCGGATCTGGGCCATTACGTGCAGATAGCGAATGCGCATGGGCGCAACAGTTTGATCTTGTTTGGTAACTTTGTGACTTGGGTGCCTACATCCAAAGAAAATTGTGAGTTTTGTAAAGGGGAAAGGTTAGTTCACTCTTTCGTGGCTTCCGACGTCGTGCATCATTGGGGTAGCGTTGCTAAACAACAACTGTCATAGTCATGCATATTTTAATAACGTAAATGGAAAATAGTTTTGTTTAAATGAACCAACGACTGCAACGTGGTTCAAAACAATGCAACCTCTCTCGCTCCGGAATTTTGAGGGCTTTCCTCAAAATTCTGCCCCAGTTTACTGGGCTGGCACTTCTGACGGCTGCGCTGAACGAATGCAAGATCGACTACGGAATTTTGAAGGTCTTCCTCAAAATTCTGCCCCAGTTTATTGAGATAACATCCTTGGTGATGAGCGGCTGAAGACCAACTTCGAAATTTTGAGGGTCCTCCTCAAAATTCTGCCCCAGTTCCAATAATTGGGGGGAAATGAGATTTTTATTAAATTGTGACCGAACCCATAGGGCTGCCTATGTATCCTTTCTTAAATGGGAATCAGGTCAGGCGTAGTTCAAATTACATCATAAAGCATCAAAGGTGATTACACATAATATCGTTTCACTGCATCTGAGTTGATTGGCTTTGGCCAGACTTCTCCGTCCATTTCTGCAAGAATAAGGGCTTCTCCAGTTAGAACCCGGTGAACCATGTACGGACCTTGCCAGTTGGGAGAGAACTTCCCCTTGGCTTCATCTTGATGTGGGAATATCTTCTTCAACACCAGCTGCCCCGGTGTAAACTTCCTTGGCTTAACTCTCTTGTTGAAGGCTCAGGACATTCTGTTCTGATACAACTGACCGTGGCAAACTACATTCATCCTTTTCCCATCTATAAGGGCTAACTACTCGTAGCGAACTTTTACCCATTTTGCGTCGTCCAACTCTGCTTCTTGTATGATCCTCAAGGAGGGAATTTCTACCTTGGCTGGAGTGACCGCCTCTGTACCATAAACCAGCATGTATGGAGTTTCTCCGGTTGATGTGCGGACCATGGTGCGGTATCCCAGCAAAGCAAATGCTAATTTCTCATGCCATTGTTTGTGACTTTCGACCATCTTCCTTAGTATCTTCTTGATATTCTTGTTGGCCGGCTCTACAGCTCCATTCATCTGAGGCCCGTAGGCTGTAGAGTTCTTGTGTTTGATCCTGAATGTCTCGCACATTGTTTTCATCAAGTCGCTGTTGAGATTGGAACCATTGTCGGTGATGATTGATTCTGGAATCCCGAATCGGCAAACAATACGATCACGGACGAAATCTGCCACAACTTTCTTAGTCACTGCCTTGTATGATGCTGCTTCAACCCATTTAGTAAAGTAATCAATCACCACCAGGATAAATCTATTCCTGTTTGATGCGGCAGGCTCGATAGGTCCAATGACATCCATCCCCCAGGCGACAAATGGCCACGGTGAGCTTGTTGTAGTAACCTCGTTAGGAGGCACCTTTATCATGTCTGCATGTATCTGACAGTGATGACATTTGCGAACATATTGGATAGAGTCTGTTTCCATAGTCATCCAAAAATAACCTGCTCGGGGTATCTTCTTTGCTAAGACAAAACCATTCATGTGTGGCCCGCAGGTCCCTGTGTGCACTTCTTCCAATAGTCTGGCTGCTTCCTTTGCTTCGACACACCTTAACAAACCCAAATCGGGAGTCCCCCTATACAGGATTCCCCTACTGTGAAAGAAATTGTTGGATAATCTCCGAAGTGTGCATTTCTGAGCGGCGTTGGCAAGTTCTGGATATTCTCCTGTTTTCAAGTACGCCTTGATGTCGTGGAACCATGGTTTTCCGTCCGCTTCTTCCTCAACGTGAGCACAATAAGCTGGCTGATCATAAATCTTTACTGGGATGGGATCAATGAAATTCGTATCTGGATGTTGGATCATGGATGACAAAGTAGCCAATGCGTCAGCGAACTCGTTCTGGACCCTGGGGACATGCTGAAATTCCGTATTTGTGAATCTTTTCCTTAACTCCTGTATGTGATGCAGGTAGGGGAGTATCTTAGAGTTCTTGGTTGCCCACTCTTCTTGAACTTGATGTATAAGCAAATCTGAATCCCCGATCACTAGTAACTCTTGAATGTTCATGTCAATGGACATCTTGAGTCCCAAGATGCAAGCTTTGTATTCAGCCATGTTGTTTGTGCAAGGGAACCTGAGCTTGGCGGATACCGGGTAATGCTGACCGGTTTATGATACTAGGACTGGTCCTATGCCAACTCCTTTAAAATTGGCGGCCCCGTCGAAAAACAATCTCCAACCATCGTAGGATTCCGTAATATCTTCTCCTACAAAGGACACTTCTTCATCAGGAAAATATGTTTTTAGGGGTTCGTATTTTCTGCCGATAGGGTTCTCAGCAAGGTGATCTGCGATGGCTTGACCCTTGATTGCTTTCTGAGTCACGTAAACAATGTCAAATTCACTCAACAAGATTTTCCACTTGGGCGAGCTTTCCAGTAGGCATGGGCTTCTGGAAAATATACTTCAGTGGGTCCATCCTGGATATGAGATAAGTGGTGTAGGCACAGAAATAATGCCTCAATTTCTGAGCTACCCAACTTAGAGCACAACAGGTGCGCTCTAATAAGGAGTATCGGGCCTCGTACGGGGTGAACTTCTTACTGAGGTAGTAGATGGCCTGCTCCTTTCTTCCCGTCTCATCATGTTGTCCCAGAACACAACCGAATGCTCCATCCAAAATTGCAAGATAAAGCAATAAGGGCCTTCCTGGCTCGGGCGGAACCAAGACTGGTGGCGTTGACAAGTACTCCTTGATTCTATCAAAGGCTTTCTGACAATCGTCGGTCCATCTAGTAGCAGCGTCTTTCTTTAGCATTTTAAAGATGGGTTCACAAATGACTGTGGACTGGGATATGAACCGGCTGATATAGTTGAGTCTCCTCAGGAAATTCATCACGTCCTTCTTGTTCTTTGGCGGTGACAATTCTTGGTTGGCTTTGACCTTTGATGGGTCCAATTCTATTCCTCGACGACTCACGATGAAACCCTATATTTTTTCGGCAGGAACCCCGAATGCACACTTAGTGGGATTTAGTTTCAGGTTATACCTTCTCAGTTTGTTGAAGAACTTTCTCAGATCTTCCATATGATCAGTGGCTTTCTTGGATTTGACGATGACATCGTCCACATATACCTCGATCTCCTTGTGTATCATGTCATGAAAAATAGTAGTCATGGCTCTCATGTAGGTGGCGCCAACATTCTTCAATCCAAATGGCATCATTTTGTAGCAATACATTCCCAACGGCGTGATGAAAGTCATTTTCTCTGCATCCTCCTCATCCATCCATATCTGATGATACCCAGTGAAACAATCAACAAAAGATTGCAACTCATGCTTGGCGCAGTTATCGATAAGAATGTGTATGTTTGGCAAGGGGAAGTCATCCTTGGGACTAGCCCGGTTGAGATCCCGGTAGTCGACACAGATTCTAACCTTCCCGTCCTTCTTTGGTACCGGAACGATATTGGCTAACCATGTTGGATACTCGACCACTTTGATAACCTTAGCCTTGACTTGCTTAGTAACCTCTTCTTTGATTTTCAAACTCATGTTGGGTTTGAATTTCCTGAGCTTCTGTTTTACTGGGGGACAAGCTGGATCTGTTGGCAACTTATAAGCTACAATGGCCGTGCTGAGGCCAGTCATTACGACCAGGCAAATATGTCCTCCTATTCTTTCAAAAATTCCTTATATTCCTCCTTTTCTGATGGGGACAAGTGAACACTGATGTGAGTTTCTTTGACATTCTCTGCATCTCCCAAATTAATGACCTCAGTTTCTTCCAGGTTGGACTTAGGTCTGTTCTCAAAATTCTCAACCTCTCTGACGACCTCTTCAGGTATTTCATCTTCTTTTAAATCTATGTCCTTTTGTTGCGTTGTTTCGTTGCAAGTCACAATCGTTGGTTCATCGTCAAGATAAATAATAGTAATGCTGTATAAAATACAGTAAATGATAGAAAAAATAATAAGCTATATATATATGATAAACTGAAATGCTTTGATTAAATTCAAAATTATTTGAAACATCGGAGCTCTTTTTGAAATTAAAGACAATGCGCAAAGAAAATCAACTAGTAAAGTAAACTAAAAAATGCGATGCATGCTGCTTTTGTTTAGCCTTGCTACCCCGAAGCCTTCCGGGCCCTGACGGTCCTAATTGACCAATTGCTGAGGCGGTCTCCTCTATTCACAACTTGTATGGAAGGGCCTTTCTCCCCCTCCTCCTAAAAAAGAACACAACATTCCATATCATCATCCTCTAGGAACAAATTCTTCATGGCTGCCAATGTTTCATCCTCTTCGGACCCATATATAGTATCTGCTAGTTGGAAGGTTTGATCCAGGCTAGGTATCGAAACTCCAATGGATAGTAGGGGCCGCGCCATGGTGGCGACCAGTTCTAGAATTCTTTCCAAGTATAATCATACCCTAAGCCAAAGGTAGTGCCATGCTTCTCAGTTTGATGGGCTTAGTGATCCTCTAAAGATTTTTACCGAGCCCCTTTCCAGGCTCGTACCCACACCAATTCAGGATGCTTTCAATCTTGTTGTCCCACCATTTGTCTTTGTCTACATTGTTGACCCTTTTGATATAGTTGTATGTCTCTCCGCCTATTTTTTCTTATACCTCCAATCATCGGGATGGTCTGGCGACTATATATAGGGTTACTACCATCACCATGAATGATCACCTCTTAGTGGTTCCATTCAAACTTTACCGCCTGATGCAGGGTCGATGCTACGGCTCCAGCAGCATGGATCCAGAGGCGTCCTAACAGCAAGTTGTAGGAAATCGGGACGTCTATCACTTGGAAGTCGACGTCGAACCATGTTGGTCCCATTTGCAAGCACATGCTGATTTCTCCAATAGTAAATCTCTGGGATCCATCGAAGGCTTTGACATTGATATCCCCGTCTCTGATCTCGTGTAGGCCTTTCCCCAAAGTTTTGAGAGTTACAAGCGTACAGATGTTGAGGCTTGATCCCCCATTGATCAGAACCCTGGTGATGAAATTATCTTCACACTACACGGTGATGTGCAGTGCCTTGTTGTGGCCCCAGCCTTCTAGTGGCAATTCGTCTTCATGGAAGGTTATTTTGTGGCTCTCCAACACTTGCCCCACCATGTTCTCCATCTCGCCCCCGGTTATATTGTTGGGCACATAGGCTTCGCTCATTATCTTCATTAAGGCATTCTTGTGAGTGTCTGAACTTTGCAGAAGAGCCAGGATAGATATCTGTGCCGGTGTTTTTTTCAACTGTTAAGTGATCGAGTACTCCTTAGCCTGTATTTTCCTCCAAAGATCATCGGGTCCTATCTCAACGGGACATCCCGAGGCTTGCTTGCCGGATTCAGCTAGGTGCTCTGGGGTGTAGACCCTCCATGTTCTGGTCATTCCTTGCGCATCAGTTGTTTCTCCTGTCTTGGTCCTTCCTTTCCTCCTAGCTTCAGCAGTGTAATCCCATGGTATGTCATTTGAGTGGAACGGTGTTATGTCTGTCATTGCCACAGGAATAGGCACCCTTGGTGGTAGCACAACAACTTTAAATGGTGCAGGTGCTTCTGGAACTCTAAATTTAACCTCAATTGGCCCGGGCGCCTTTGCAGAAGGAGGCGCTTCAAACTCGAGAGGTATATACATGTTCACTTCATCGTCCGTGGAGGGCTGATTCTGCAAAACAATTGGGTTAAGGGTAACTATTGGCTTCTTTGGTTCATCCCCTTCAGCAATCAAACCTATTGACCCTTTGGGGTCCTAATCATCCTCGATCTCGATCATATGAATGTCTCCACATTTATGGTCAGGAAGGGTGTTGTTACGAACATTAGGAGCATGCTCTTTTGCTAAAATGACCTTATTATCGATCAGGGTTTGAATCTTATCTTTCAACGAACGACACTCGTCAAGGGTGCGTCCTTTCATGCCGGAGTGATACGCATAGGTCTTGTTGGGGTTGACCCACTGGAAGGGATTTTCTGGAGCTTTGGCTGGAATAGGAATGACGTAACCAGTAGCTTTGAGTCTCTTATATAGCTGGTCAATTGGTTCTGCGATGGCTGTGTATTGTTTGGGAGGTTTATGGTCAAAGTTTGGTCTAGGTCTTGGAAAATTTTGACGGGTGGGTGGTGATTGATAGTGAGAGGGTTGAGAGTTATAATCTTGGTAAACAGGTTGTGGTTGAGAGTATCTGGGTGAGGTGGGTTGATATGTAAGAGGTGGATAGGACTGGTAAACGGGAGGTGGATAGGAGGGTGCGGATGCTTGGTAATTTGGGATAGGCTGATATGTAAGTGGAGGTGATGGGTAAATGTGGTATTTTGGTGGTGATTTGGCTCCCTGTGCGATCATCACGGCACTTACATCTTTCTTCTTGGACGCGCCACCAGTTTGTAAAGCTTTATTGGTG
>MU681626.1:0-11474 GCA_026770625.1 Nicotiana glauca
TTTTTTTGTATTTTTATTTTTATCCTTTTAGTATGAATTAAAATGCAACAATTAACACCAATGTCAACTAAAATCTGCAAAAAATGGTAAAATAATAAGAAAATTATTTATTTGGATCTTTTGGAATAAAATTGCTTAGGACAAAAATCACGTGCTCACACGAGTCATGAGCCAGTTGGTAGAGTCTCGTGGATCGGTACAGAGACGTCTGTACTTATCCTCGGGAGGCTGCAGAACCTTTAGGAAAACTTCACATTCTTGAAGTTCTTGTCGTGCGGCTTTGTTGAACTGAGAACTAAACTTCTATTATTATATTCTCTCACAAATGGTGAGTACATGAGCTATCGGACGTGGTGGACGACCACTATTACCACCTACTGAGGCCACCAATGGTCATGGCCGTGGAAGAGGCAGAGCAGCCGGGGCAGCACCTACTGATCCACCATTTGCCCCAGCTTAGGATCAGGCTCCAGCTGCAGACATAGCAGCAACATCTGTTCAGGCACCAGATGTGCCTTTCGTGATTCTGGGTTTTTAGGAGGTCTTGGCACATATATTATCAGTTTGCACTGGCCTGTCTCAGGCCGTTTCAGCCACCACAGTAGCAGCAACAGCTACTTCGCAGGCTGGGGGAGGCAATCAGACGCCGCTGCTCGCATACCTGAGCAGGTGGTGCAGGGACTACAGACACCAGAGGCACCTCCAGCTCAGCAGGTTGCACCAGTTTAGGGCTTCGTAGTTCCAGCTATGCCAGACGATGAGCAGTATCGTCTCGAGAGGTTTTGTAGGCTCCAGCCTCCGTCATTCAGTGGTGCTGAGGGCAAGGATGCTAGGGTTTTTTTTGACAGGTGTCAGTGTATGGTCCATACGGCGGGGATTCTTGAGTCGAGTGGTGTGGCATTTACCACCTTTCAGTTCACTGGGACTACTCTTTCTTGGTGGGAGGACTTTGAGAGGTATAGGCCTGTTGGTGCAGCACCCCTTTCTTGGCAGCAGTTCTCCGCTCTTTTCCTGGAGAAGTATGTACCTCAGTCCTGCAGAGAGGAGCTTCGTAGGTAGTTTGAGTGGTTGATGCAAGGGGATATGACCGTGACTCAGTACGAGATGAGGTTTTCAGAGTTGGCCCGTCATGCTATTTGGATGGTTCCGTCAGATCGTGGGAGGATTAGGAGATTTGTGGATGACCTTAACTACTATCTCCGTATTCTGATGACTAGAGAGAGAGGGTATTGGTGCTACATTTGAGGATGTGGTGGATATCGCTCGTGAGATCGAGTTAATTCGCTGTAGAGAGCGAGAGGAGAGGGAGGCGAAGAGGCCTCGTGGATCGGGAAGTTACAGTGGTGCTCCTTCGAGAGGACAGTTCCAGCGTGGTAGAGGTCATTCTTTTAGGCCTGCTCAATCAGTCCGTCTAGAGTATCGTGGGGGGTCTTCAGGCTGTGGTTATCATGGGTCCCAGCAGGGCCAGTCTTCACTCAGCGCCCTCCCAGTTCAGAGTTCATCTCATGCCCCATCAGCTCAGGGTTCTTCTGCATTGAGTGCATCTGCTAGTCACTCCGGTGCGAGGGTTTCCCTTAACTCCCCATCTCCAACACCGGGCAGCTGTTATGAGTGCAGAGAGTTTTGTCACTTGAGGAGGTAGTGCCCTCGACTTCGTGGAAGTCAGCATCAGCAGAGGGGTCAGCCCTCGACTTCTTCTCTAGTTACTTTATCACCCACCCAACAAGCTAGGGGTGGAGATCATGCAGCTAAGGGTCGTCCCAGAGGTGGAGTTCAATCAGGCGGTGGCCAAGCTCATTTCTATGCTATGCCGGGCAGGACTGATGCCATTGCTTCAGACACTGTCATTACAGGTATTGTTTCAGTCTGCAACAGAGACACCTCAATATTATTTGATCCCGGTTCCACCTATTCCTATATGTCTTCATATTTTTCTTGTTATTTGGGTATGCCCCGGGAGTCTCTTTCTTTACATGTTCATGTGTCTACCCCGGTGGGTGATACTGTTGTTGTAGACTGTGTGTACCGGTCATGTGTTGTGATTATTAGGGGTCTAGAGACCCGAGTTGATCTATTGCTATTGAGCATAGTGGAATTTGACATTATTTTGGGCATGGATTGGTTATCTCCGTGTCATGCTATTCTAGACTGTCATGCTAAGACAGTCACTTTGACTATGCCGGGAGTACCGCGGATCGAGTGGCATGGTGTGACTGATTATGTCCCTAGCAGAGTTGTTTCCTTCTTGAAGGCCCAGCGTATGGTTGGGAAGGGTTGTCTTTCCTATTTGGCATTTGTGAGGGATATTGGAGCTGAGACTCCTACCATTGATTCTGTTCCAATTGTGACGGATTTTCCTAATGTATTTCCTGCAGACCTTCCAGGCATGCCACCGGAGAGGGATATTGATTTTGGGATTGACCTAGTGTCGGGTACTCCGCCAATCTCTATTCCGCCATGTCGTATGGCACCAGCGGAGTTAAAGGAATTGAAGGAGCAGCTTCAGGAGCTCCTAGATAAGGGGTTCATTCGGCTGAGTGTGTCACCATGGGGTGCGCCAATTCTGTTTATGAAGAATAAGGATGGCACAATGAGAATGTGCATCGATTATAGGCAATTGAACAAAGTAACAGTGAAGAACAAGTATCCCCTGCCTCGCATTGATGATTTATTTGACCAACTTCAGGAAGCGAGGGTGTTTTCCAAGATTGATCTCCGTTCGGGTTATCACTAGTTAAAGATCAGAGATTCAGACATTCATAAGACTTCTTTCAGGACTAGATATGGTCACTATGAGTTTCTTGTTATGTCTTTCGGGCTGACCAATGCCCCAGCAACGTTCATGCATCTGATGAATAGTGTATTTCGGCCTTATCTAGATTTATTTGTCATAGTGTTCATTGATGATATTCTGGTGTACTCACGTAGTCAGGAGGAGCACGCGCAGTATTTGCGAGTTGTATTGCAGAGATTGAGGGAGGAGATACTTTATGCAAAGTTCTCCAAATGTGAGTTCTGGCTCGGTTAAGTGGCTTTCTTGGGACATGTGGTGCCCAGTGAGGGTATTCAGGTTGACCAAAGAATATAGAGGTGGTGCAGAGTTGTCCTAGACCATCCTTAACCACAGAGATTTGTAGTTTCCTTGGTTTGGCAGGCTATTATCGCTGGTTTGTTCAGGGTTTTTCCTCTATTGCATTGCCCTTGACCAAGTTTACTCAGGAGGGTGTTTCATTTGTATGGTCGGACGAGTGTGAGGAAAGCTTTGAGAAGCTCAAGACAGCTTTGACCACAGCTCCAGTATTGGTTTTACCGTCAGCTTCAGGTTCATATACTTTATATTGTGATGCTTCGAGAGTTGGGATTAGTTGTGTATTGATGCAGGAGGGTAGAGTTATTGTTTATGATTCTCGTCAATTGAATCCCTATGAGCAGAACTACCCCGTTCATGATTTGGAGCTAGCTACTATAGTTCAGAAAGGAGCCAGGCTGATGAAAAACTCATAATCAGTCTGAAAAAGAAAGACCTCGAATTTCAAGAGGACTTGGAAAAATCTAAAGCTATTCTGACAAGGATCCGGGAAAGATGGACAAGGGGTACATAAGAGCGGGCACAGTGTATGCAGCAGATGAAGAGGGACTATGAGGGGACTATCACTATCCTGAGAGAAAAAATAGTCACCCTCAAGATGAGGTAGTCAGACAGGCTACAGATTTCAAAGCGGATAGGAATCACTGTTATGATCTGATGGCACGGATGGAGGAAGAAATGCATAAGTTCCAAAATCAACTCCTTCATAACTCTCAAGTGTTAGAAGTGCGGGATCAGCAGATAGGACGGTTGCTGCAAGAAAGGGCAGGATTAGAGAAGGGATAAAAACCATCGCACATTACATTACTACAAAATGCCGAGCATGCGAGGACATGACCCGTACCACCTTTTTCGCGGCAGTGATGATGTTCGTCCGACAAATAATGAACGATTTGGAAAGGCTCCAAAGGGATCTTGCACAAAGGCCCGTGACAAGACCAAATGATGCCTCGCGGGCCCCAGGAAATTTTGGGTCATTAATGTATTCCTAATCTTGGTTTGAGTCTGTACTTGCTTGTTAAAATTTGTAAGTTTATCAGTTGGTCCTTTTAAGTTTGCTTTGTCGTCTTTTCAAGGTCTGTAAATTTTTCTTTTCGTCTATCAAGTTGTTTTAATCAAAGCAGTTGTTTTTATGAAAAATATTTTGCTACTTATTTTTACATCAGCTAGAACTACGCACGGTCTTATTCATGCGGGGACATGATACGTAGGTAATATCCATAAGATTCGACCACCACTAAAAGGAAAAAAAGAGAAAAAAGGAATAATATAAATAAGTAAATAAATGAGGATTAAATAAAGGAAAGTTTGAGTGAAAGTAGGAGGGGTCGGAATGACGAACGCAACCGAAGTAAATGCATGATAGAAAATGGTTAACTGCCTAGGTGCATTGCATCCCTACATGCGATTGCATATTTGTTAAACTCTAAAAACTATCAAGTTTGTTGTCTCCCAGAGAAGTCAAGCAGTTAGTTACCTAGAGCATACTAGCACATTACCATTACCAAACTAGATCAAAGGGAGAAATACCAGAAATTATGTCTAGTCCAGACAGAGAAGTAAGTGCTGAAGAGGAAGAGTTAGATGTGCAGACAATGAAGGAGGAGATGTACAAGCTAAAGAAATAAATGGCCGAGATGTACCAAGCGTGGACCACCACCAGCTTATTCGGCTAACCCTACTTTCCTCCTGACACCAGCTCAGTCTCCAGAACAACTTGTTTTGGATTCATCCCCGAATTTTCCCCTCTATCAACATCACCAAGGAACCATCTCCCACACACCACAAGCTCCGCCACCAAAACCACTTCCATACCCTCCTTCACCAATCACACAAGTTTTCGTGGCATCTCCACCAACCACGTTTCAACCATCCTCTGTGAGCCTGTGTTCCCGACTCCTGACAACCAATATTACCCTCCGGAGCCCACTTTTAAAACTCCTGAACCTTACACTTACACTCCATACTTGGATCTCCCTATAGGGGTGGAGAAACTAGCCAAAAATAATGAGCAGGAAGAGATGGCTAGGAAGGTCAAGAGCTTGGAGCAGTCCTTTAGGGATATGAGGGGACTAGGTGGTCAAGTAAGTGTAGCTTACAAAGACTTGTGTTTGTTTCCAAATATAAAATTACCGGCAGGGTTTCAAAATGCCCAAGTTCGACTTGTATAATGGACACGGGGGCCCAATAGCACACTTGAGGGGATTTTGTAGTAAGATGAGAGGAGCAGGCGGGAGAGATGAGTTATTGATGGAGTACTTTAGTCAGAATTTAAATGGCTCACCCTTGGAATGGTACACTCGACAAGATCATGGTCGATGGTACACTTGGGACGATCTAGCCCAAGCATTTGTGTGCCACTTTCAATATAACCTTGAAATCATCCCAGATCGTCTGTCACTGACAAAAATTGAGAAGAAGTTAGGAGAAAGTTTCCGAGAATATGGCTTCCGATGGAGGGAGAAAGCTGTGAGGGTTGATCCTCCGATGAAAGAGAGTGAAATGGTCGATTACTTCTTACAGGCTTTAGAGCCCACTTATTTCGGCCACTTGGTGTCAGCAGCAGGGAAGTCTTTTAACGAAGTGGTAAAAATGGGAGGCATGGTGGAAGAAGGACTTAAGTCCAATAAAATCACGAGTTATTCAGAAATTAAGGCGACCACCCATGCCATCCAAAGCGGCACTGGGGTGTATTGGGATGGAAGAAGAAAGAGGATGTTGCGACAATTGAGTCAAGAACATGGCCCAGGTGCCCATCACCTTACTATAACCAACCACAACCCCACCCTCAAAATTACCCCCACATTCTATATGGCCCACCACAACACTACTACCCACAACCGGATCCCCATTTCTCTGTTCATCATGCTCAGACATACATTCAACCTCCTGCCCACGCACAATGGCATGCGCCAGCCCTACAAAATACCTACCTGAATCCCCAAAATATCTATCCACCCACAAGAGCTTACAGAAACCCCTCTAGAACAGGTTTCCATCCAAACCAAGGCTTCAGAAATGATAGGGTGCAGAAGCAAAAGACTTTCACTCCACTGGGAGAATCCTATACCGGTCTATTCCACAGGCTGAGGCAGTTGGGTATGTTGAATTCGATTGAGGCTAAGCTACCAAACCCCCCATCGAGAAATCTTGACCACTCGGTGAGTTGTGAGTATTGTTTAGGAACCCCGGGACATGACATAGAGAAATGCTGGAAATTGAAAATAGCTATTCAAGAGCTCATCGACACTCGTCGGATCGAGTTTCAAGCCCTGAAAATGCCCAACATCAACCAGAATCCACTTCCAGCCCATCACGAGACCAATATGATTGAGCTGGTGCAAAAAGAAGGAGAGCCTAGAAAACCTCGCAGACTGTGATGATGATCAGGTCCAGTGAAGGCAGGCTGGGAAAGAAGTCAACTAGTGATAAGCCGTTGATCAGTGAGAAATAAACAAATAGTAAACCAGTGGTGGTGGTTCAGAAGGAGTCTTCAAGGAAAGTTGCAGTAAAACAGGGAGAGGCGAAGGTGGTAGTGCCAGGAGCAATAAACAAACCCATTCTAATTGTAGAAGGTGCCCATATAGACCCAGTCATCATCAAGCCAGTGGTCCAGCTGCCGGTGGTTGACTGCAAGGCCATTCCATGGAATTATGATTGAGTAACAGGGACCTATAAGGGAAAGGAGGTCAGGGAAGAAGTTTGTGAGGCCCAAGGGCTAACTCGCTCATGAAGGTGTTTTGCTCCCTCGAAATTGGAAGAAACATGTGACCTAAGAAGAAGCGGAGGAGTTCTTAAAGAAGATGAAGGTACAGGATTACTCCATCATAGAGCAGCTAAAGAAGATGCCAACTCAAATCTCATTACTCTCATTGTTGATCCATTTCGATGAACATCGTCGGGCATTGATGAAAATCCTAAATGAGGCCCATGTGCCTGACAAGATCTCATTCAACCACTTGGAGAGGATCGCAAATAAGATATTTGAGGTAAACAGGGTCACCTTTGCCGAAGATGAGCTACCCGAAGAAGGCACCGAGCATATTAGGGCCCTCTATCTTACAGTAAAATGCAAGGAATCTGTGGTTACCCGAGCTTTGATTGACAATGGGTCTAGTGCGAACATTTGTCCTCTATCTACATTGAACAAACTAAAAGTGGATAGCGATAGAATCCGCAAGAACATAATTTGCATTCGGGGGTTCGACGGCAGGGGAAAAGATTCAGACGGAGATATAGTGCTGGAACTGACGATTGGGCCTGTGGAGTTCACCATGGAATTCCAAGTGTTGGATATGGCAGTCTCCTACAACCTTTTGTTGGGAGGACCATGGATTCATGCCGCAAAGGCAGTTCCGTCTACCCTGCATCAAATGGTTAAGTTTGAATGGGACCGACAAGAGATTATGGTTCATGGTGAGGATAATTTGTACTCCCATAGAGACACCATTATACCATTTACTGAGGTAGAGGATGGCACCGGGCCATGGGTATACCAAGTTTGTGACACAATATTGGTCGAGAAAATTCCGGAGGGAGAATACATTCTGAATGCAAAGATAACTTCCGCATCTGTCATGGTAGCCTATGAAATATTGGGAAATGGCTTTGTGCCCAGAAAAGGTGTGGTTTCATGTCTTCAAGGCACTATACAGCCAGTATCCCTACCTGAAAATGTGGGAACCTTCGATTTGGGGTTTAAACCTACAGCTGCAGACATCCTAAGAAGATGAAGTAGAAGGCATGGGTCCTTCCAAAGCCAATCCTGCGCCTCTCCAGATCTTTTGTCAAGTCTGGTACTAGAAGACGTCCAACAACGATGATTCCTGGTCCTACAGTCGACCCTGATAAAGAGTTGATAGAGAAGTTCGAGAAGTTGTTCAATGATATGAACATGATAGAAAATGGAAAAGGTCCTAGTAACGCCGAAGTGCAATTTGTGGGACCTAAGACCAATCTCAATAATTGGAGGGCCACTCCTCTCCTTACTCGAAAGGAGTCTTTGTAGTTCGCTCTGATTTTCCTTCCTGTTTGTCTGGATTATTCCAGGATTGTTATCCTGATTTTTTTTTCAATCTGTCAAAGTGTGCAAAACCTTGTTATCTTGTATTTTAATAAAATGGAAATTTCTCTTCTTCAATCCTTATTTTAATTTTTTTCTTCTTTTCTTTTATTTACAGTTCTCTTTATATTGGTCTTAATGACATGGCATGCATGATGGATCCTCAATCCAGTCTAAATAATCAATCTGACTCCGAACTAATAGTGCAAGAGCTAGATTGTGATGATGAGTCTGAATACGATGAGGATGAAGCCTTCGAAGAGATTAGTAGGGAGCTAAGTCACTTCGAAGAGAAACCTAGACCCAATCTAAATGATACCGAAGCCATCAATCTAGGGGACGCAGATAACACCAGAGAAACGAAAGTAAGCGTTCACCTTCAACCAAATAACAGGGAAGAGCTAATCAAAATACTCATTGAATTCAAAGATGTTTTTGCATGGTCATATGACGATATGCCGGGTTTAAGCACAGATTTAGTGGTTCATAAATTGCCCACTGACCTGACGTTCCCTCCTGTCAAGGAAAAATTGAGTAAATTCAAAATTGATATGAGTGTTAAGATTAAGGAAGAGATAACCAAACAGCTAGATGCAAAGCTTATTCGAGTCACTCGGTATCCTGATTGGTTGGCTAATGTTGTGCCGGTGCCGAAGAAGGATGGGAAGATCAGAGTATGCGTTGACTATCACAATCTTACAAAGAAAGCCCAAAAGATAATTTTCCACTACCAAATATCCACATCTTGATTGACAATTGTGCACAGTGTGATATTGGATCTTTTGTGGTTTGTTATGCCGGATATCATCAAATCCTGATGGATGAAGAAGATGTAGAGAAGATGGCATTCATCATGCCGTGGGAAACTTATTGCTATAGGGTAATGTCATTTGGTTTGAAGAACACTGGGGAAACCTACATGAGAGCAATGACTACTATGTTTCATGACATGATACACAAGGAAATTGAGGTGCATGTGGACGATGTGATTATAAAATCAAAGCAACAAGCAGACCATGCAGGAGACCTAAGAAAGTTCTTCCAAAGGCTTCGAAGGTACAACCTCAAGCTTAATCCTGCCAAGTGCGCATTTGGTGTTCCATCCGGAAAGCTGTTGGGATTCATAGTCAGTCGGCGAGGCATTGAGCTGGATCCATCAAAGATCAAATCCATACAATAATTACCACCTCCGAAGAACAAGAATGAAGTGATGAGTCTATTTGGGAGGTTGAACTACATCAGCAGGTTTATTGCTAGCTCACAACAACTTGTGAGCCTATTTTCAGATTGCTGAAGAAAGACACTGCGTTCGAATGGACTGAAGAATGTCAAGAGGCATTTGATAAGATAAAGGAATATTTGTCAAATCCACCTGTGTTGGTTTCACCGGAACCAGGGAGACCGTTGATTCTTTATTTAACGGCCATAGAGAATTCATTTGGCTGCGTACTGGGGTAGCATGACATCATCGGCAGGAAGGAACAAGCCATCTATTATCTCAACAAGAAGTTTATGGCTTATGAGGTTAAGTACACTCATCTTGAGAGGACATGTTGCGCCTTGACTTGGGTAGCACAAAAATTGAAACATTATATGTCATCCTACACTACTTACCTCATTTCACGCCTAGATCCGTTGAAGTATATCTTCCAAAAGCCTATGCCCACAGGGAGACTTGCGAAATGGAAAATATTACTTACAGAGTTTGACATCGTCTACGTGATGAGGACTGCAATGAAAGCCCAAGCATTGGCCGATCACTTGGCCGAAAACCCGTTCGATGAAGAATACGAGCCATTACGGACTTATTTTCCTGATGAAAAGGTGATGCATATTGATGAATTGGAACTGCTAGAAGAACCCGGATGGAAAATTTTCTTTAATGAGGCTTCCAATATGAAAGGAGTTGGAATAGGAGCTGTGCTTATTTCAGAGACAGGACATCACTATCCTGTTACAGCTCGGCTATGGTTTTATTGTACCAACAACATGGCTGAGTACGAGGCATGCATTTTGGGTTTAAGGTTAGCGGCAGACATGAATGTTCAGGAAGTCTTGGTCTTGGGAGACTCGGACCTTCTAGTACCTCAAATTCAAGGAGAATGGGAGACACAGGATTTGAAGCTCATACCGTACCGACAATGTTTGCATGATCATTTTTAGCAGTTTCGGTCAGTAGAGTTCAAACATATTCCAAGAGTCCATAATGAGGTTGTCGATGCTTTGGCTACCTTGGCAGCAATGCTGCATCACCCAGATAAAGCTTATGTTGATCCTTTGCATATTCAAGTCTAAGATCAGCATGCTTACTGTAACATGGTAGAAGAAGAATTGGATGGCGAACCATGGTTCCATGATATCATGGAGTACCTCAGAATGGGGATATACCCGGTACAAGCCACATGAGATCAAAAGAGGACAATTCGATGGTTGGCAAGTGGATTTTTCCTCAGTGGAGGATTTTTGTACAAAAGAACACCGGACCTGGGATTGCTAAGATGCATAGATGCTAAACAAGCCATAAAAGTCATGTCGGAAGTACATTCTGGAGTTGGCGGACCGCATATGAGTGGATATGTGTTGGCAAAGAAGATCCTTTGAGCAGGGTATTATTGGCTCACCATGGAGCGAGATTGTATTGGCTTTGTGCGTAAGTGTCATCAATGCCAGATACATGGGGATTTCATTCATTCTCCACCGTCGGAATTGCATACAATGTCGGCACCCTGGCCCTTTGTTGCCTGGGGCATAAATGTCATTGGACCCATTGATCCGACAGCATCCAACGGACACAGGTTCATTCTAGTGGCCATTGATTATTTTACCAAATGGGTTGAGGCTAAAGCTTTCAAGTCTGTAACCAAGAAGGCAGTGGTTGATTTTGTACACTCTAAGATCATCTATCGATTTGGGATACCAAAGTTGATCATAACGGATAATGGTGCTAATCTTAACAGTAATTTGATGAAGGAAATATGTCAACATATATATATATATAAAAGTTCAAGATTAAACATCGCATTTCCACCCTGTATCGGCCCAAGGCGAATGGAGCAGTTGAAGTAGCTAACAAGAACATAAAGAAAATACTGAGGAAAGTGGTAGAATGAAAAGTTACCATTTGCGCTGTTGGGTTATTGCACTACTATTCTGATCACGCCCAAGTATATCCTCTAAATAGGATTCTGCGGACGTTGCAAATAAAACTCGAGTATTACGCCCAGGGTCGAATCCACAGAGAGTCAACCTATCAACTGCTACCTTTAGACCCACTAAATTCTTTAGAACCAGCTCCAAAAGACTTTTGAATCACTGTTTGAGGTT